>PITA01002584.1:0-157727 GCA_004023965.1 Spilogale gracilis | reverse complement strand
TTTTTTTTTTTTTAAAGATTTTATTTATTTGACAGAGAGAAACACAGCCAGAGAGGGAACACAAGCAGGGGGAGTGAGAGAGGGAGAAGCAGGCTTCCCGCCGAGCAGGCAGCCCGATGTGGGACTCGATCCCGGGTCTCCGGGATCATGACCTGAGCTGAAGGCAGTCGCTTAACCAACTGAGCCACCCAGGCGCCCCTCAAACCATTTTTGATTGTTGTTTATTCATGATGCTTTTCAAAAGAGCTGATTTACCCATAGTCAGTGATGTGGTTAGTAAGAAAACTATTTTTAAAAAATTTTGAGGGCACCTGGGTGGCTCAGTTGGTTAAGCAACTGCCTTCAGTTCAGGTCATGATCCCGGAGACCCGGGATTGAGTCCCACATCGGGCTTCCTGCTCGGCGGGAAGCCTGCTTCTCCCTCTCTCACTCCCCCTGCTTGTGTTCCCTCTCTGGCTGTGTTTCTCTCTGTCAAATAAATAAAATCTTTAAAAAAAATTTTTTTTGAGGCTAAATTACAATCCTATTTGATGTCTAATCACTTCTATTTTAACTTAGAAGAAAATAATTGATTCTATTATATAAGAGCCAGAATCATGGTCTAGCATGACTTATATTGAAAAATATGATTTGGGGATAGTGTTGTCATTTATAACCAACAGCCATTTTATTTGTTTATATTTAAATTTCCCAGTGGACTCACTTAAAAAACAGCTTTGCTATGGTTTGTTTAAAAAAACCTAGAATAACAAGGACACTACATTTATTCCAGTGAACTAGAAGAACCAGGGTACAGGAAAAGTATAAAAAAAAGGAAGGCAGGGGCGCCTGGGTGGCTCAGTTGGTTGGGCGGCTGCCTTTGGCTCGGGTCATGATCCCAGAGACCAGGGATCGAGACCCGCATTGGCTCCCTGCTCGGTGGGAGGCCTGCTTCTCCCTCTCTCACTCCCTCTGCTTGTGTTCCCTCTCTGGCTGTGTTTCTCTCTGTCAAATAAATTTTAAAAAGAAAGAAAAAAAAAAAAGGAAGGCAGCTTGAATTTGTATGTTTATTATGAATATATTTTGTGTATATATATACTAAGACAAGTCTAGCACCTTTGGACTATGTGCTTTTAATCAGTTAATGGGACCATGTGTGTGGTCTTGAGAAGCATGAGAAATAGAACTAGGACCATTATGCCTTATACCTCTAACAGCCACCTGGATTCCGTACACTCACTTGCGGAAAAACACTAGCAGCCCTCCGATAGCCACCCTGTAATCACACAGCCCCTCTCTCTGCACCTTCAGATCTGAAAATGAGAGATAACGGCCATCTGGCCCCGGGAATGTGGCTATGTGACCACTCCCGGAGCCCCCTACCCAACCATCTGGCACCTTGTGGTTTACTGGGGGGCCCAGGCCAATCTAAGGCAACCAGCAACTTAGGGAGAATGTCAACCAATCCTGTGCTTGTAACTGTGGAAATTCCCCAACTTCTCTGTAACTTGTTTGCCTCTTAGCGTCACCAGTAATGAGTGCATGGAAGTCTGGGTTTGAACTCGCAATAAATGACCCTTGCTGTTTGGCTTTGACTCTGGACTCTGGTGGTCGTCTTTGGGGGGTCTTGGAATTTGGGCATTTCAGTCTGATAAGGTGATGTGATGAGATTTATCCTAATATGGGCTGAGACAAAGATATCCAACAAAAACATTTCTGATTTGACTATAGTCGATTCTTAATTGGTCAAGGGATATTCTATTTTTCCTTTAGACTTCCTTCTAATTGCGTATAGGCAGTAGTGTTTTCTGTAGGGTTTTTAGCCCACTAAAATTCTCATTCTGCATGCTTTCTGTGCCTGTCTAGGTTTTTACTTGCAAGAAATAGGAAATGAACTATCTTAAAGATGAGAGAAATTTTGTACCAACAGTCCACTTAATCCAACAGAGTCCAGACAATTTACTTGGGAAATGAACAGGAACTATCCATCTCTAACACAGATTCAAAGGTTAGGAAATTTAAGGAACCTTCTCAGAACAGTGTGGCCAGGATGCCACATGCAAGCATTTCTGAATACCTTTGTCATTCAAGAAATCAAATCCTTTATCTTTGGGTCACTTGCTCCATAACAAAGTCTAGGATAGAATCATTTGGGTATTTGAATTTTGGCCCTGTGTTGCCAGAAGGTAGACAATGGGAAAAGCTTTCTCCTTCATGCCCTGAGGGAGGAGTGATATCATTATATCCCCTCAGTATCACATTGAATGAAACATCCTCCATTTAAGAAGGGCAGTTCAATGTTGGATAGCCCCAAATCACAGGTTGCTATTTGTTTGCTCTCTCGTGACTCATTTAGGTCTAACTATCCCATATATGTTTCCCTTTGCCATTGTTTAAGCCCAGACTGACCGATCAGGTTCCATGCAAGACACCTTCAGGGAGTTTGTCACTTATCTGACAATGATCTGAGGTACTCCAATGTCCTTGGTGCAGACACTTCATTCTTAACATCTTCAAAACTGAGTTCATCATTTTTTGCTTTCTTGTTATTTATTTCCTATATTTTATTTTGTGGTCAATGGTCACATCCAATTGAGATTCAACCTAGAGATTTTCCCCTCCTCCTCTAGCCCATTATTAATCATTCTAATTTTACCTCCTTAATGTTTTAGGAATATATATCAAATTCCTTTTTGCTGCTACTGTTATTTCCTATTCCTCAATTTTATTATTATACCTGTAATGCAACTCAAATTTTGTCCAAATGAATGGCAATTTTACTTTACTTTCTGTATTTTTGGTCAAATTCTATGCATTCATAAATCTAGTAGAATATAATCAGTCAAAGGAAATAAATGTCACATTATGTTTATTAAGTGAACTAAAATCTAGTCAAAAAGTGAGAACTATGGAGTAAATGAAACCTACCAACAATCCCAAATTCTACTTTGTGTCCTTTTCCTTTCTATTTCCATTTAAATGAGTGGTTATAGACTAAGAAAATAATCACATAAATCTCAATGTTAATGTGTTTATATTATATTTTATACATTTATTCTCTATGTTAAAGAGAATTACATTTTTCAAAATCATTATTTACATTTTTGTTTCTGACAACAGACAGTATTAGTGAAGAGATAGGCCTGACTCTGCAGTTGGTCCAGCATCTGGAAAAAAAATAAATAAAACTTAAAATTGTTTTTGAATAAAGAGAACAAACAACAGAATTCTGGCCAATGGCCCATTGCCCCTAATCAAGCCAGAATAACCTATCATTAGATATTATTTTCAGCCATGTATCAGTTGAACTATGAACTACTTTGCTGTGACAGGAGAAAGGTAAAATTTTAGGCTTTCACTACATTTCATCTAGTTTTCTATTCCATATTACCTTCTTAGAATTATTACTTGCTTTCATCAGTACAGGCATAGCCATTAAATGAGTCCCCATCCTGACCCCAAGTTTTAAACCATAGAGGTTAGATTTTTCCCATTTGAAGGTCTCGGTATGGTTGGGAAAACTCTCTGGCTATCCCATACTGAGTGTCTGTCCTTCTCACCACACAGAATATACACAGCTTTAACGTCATGCTGCCTTTTATTTAAACTTGTGCTTCTTCAAACAGAGAACATTATGCTGGAATTATTGAGGGAAATATCCAGTCTCTAGGTGTACAAAATACAAGCAGGAGATAAAATGTACCGTAATGTGTTTAACAGACCTATTATGAGGAAATGAACAAAAAATATACTTCCTTACTCTATAAATGACAGCATGCTTTAGTTCTGGCCAACTGCACAGATCCTGTCTATTAAATGTTAAGTCTCCACATCCTAAAAGATATATCTGTCTATCAGAGGATAAGGCTACACTAATCCCCCCTGTAGGATTGGAAATGAAATTGAAAGGGTGTTCTGGGGGAGTTCGTCCTATTGGTTTAGAGCATAAATTTCATAAAGCCCTTTTGCTGCCAAGTAGGAGGATTGATTATTTTTCAAATGTGGAAGATAGGATAGGCATAAAGCTATTCTTCCCCTTTCTCTACCACAAGGATCTATGGTATTTTATAAGATTATATTTTTCAATGTCTAAAATGTCTAGTTCATATAAATTATAGATCATTTGTCTTTAGAGTTTCACATTTTTTTTTCTAAACATTTGCATCCGTTTTTAAAGTTCTGGGAGTTACTTAGGGACAATGATGGTACAGTAAAATATATGATTTTTATGTGTTTAATTATTTTAGTGACAAAAACAAATACTTTACAGACATGTTATGAAGGATTTAGGATTGGACTAGACTATAAGAGACAATTAAGTAGGGATCTATTTCTATAATTTTTCTGAACTTTTACATGCTGATTTTGTAAAGGCAAATTAAGCTATTTTAATAAATTGGCATTCTTATTTGTTCTGTTTTCTGCTCTTGATCATAACATTGTCCTATAAAATTTTTTTAAAGATTTTATTTATATATGTGACAGAGAGAAACACAGCCAGAGAGGGAACACAAGCAGGGGGAGTGAGAGAGGGAGATGCAGGCTTCCCGCTGAGCAGGGAGCCCGATGTGGGGCTCGATCCTGGGTCTCCTGGGTCTCCGGGATCATGACCTGAGCCGAAGGCAGCCACTCAACCAACTGAGTCACCCAGGCGCCCCAATTGTCCTATAAATTTTGAACACTGATTCCATTATTAATGTTACTTGAGATTTTACATAATGCAACTGCACCTTAAAAGTTAATCAAATCCAAAGCATGTTTAAGGTACAAATACATTATTTCTTATATCGGTTTTTGAATAATATAAAAAAAATCAGTTTCTTAACAGATACCCTAAGTGTATATAGGAAATATCAGTGACCTTAATGGTCTTTGCTCTTCATTCCAATGCCTATGTTTAAGTGGTTCTAAGTGGCTTTCATACATTTTTACCATCTAATTACCTCAACTTTCTGATGACCAAACAGCACTTCCGGGGATAAGGGATATACTTATTTATGTCATTATAAAACATTTCATATATGCCATTTGAAATTTATACAATGGGGGAAAATATAGAAACAGATTTTAAAACTGAATTAAGGGCGGTTATGTCCTAAGTACAGCCAGCTGAGTTGAGGCTATGAGAAGATACTCTTAGCATTTTAATAACAGGGGACATCCTGTTGTGCTTCAAATTAGTTAATTAATATAAAGTTATAAGTAGTGCTAGCATCTTTGACCCTCTGAAAATTAAAGAAAAAAAAATCCACAATGATTCATTAATAGAAAAAAATAGTACAATTGAAAAACATTTTAAGTAAATAAATAAATAAAAATACTATAAGTTTCAATGGGTAGAGAGATCTTAAAGGTCATCTGAAAATGAATTATATTAATAGGAGAAAAGGCTAAATGTTGATGGATCCCTGGCCTTACAGAACCTATCTGTGTCAACATAGTAGGTGGCCACTACCATTGGCTGACATAGCTTCTAGGACATTCTCCCCAGGTTTAAAGACACTGGTGTTACTGAGGGACTTGGAGGGAGGGGGGTGGAGGGATGGGAGAGCCTGGTGGTGGGTACTGGGGACACCTAAAGCGGGGAGCACTGGGTGTGGGGAATGGGGAATGAATCTTGAAACACTGGAAAAAAAAAATTTAGTAACAATAAAAAAAAAAAAACAAAAAAACAAAAACTTAAAAAAAAAAAAAAATAAAGACACTGGTGTTAGAGAAAGGATTCTGACCAAGTTGAAATGATTTGAAGTGATAAAATAAAAACTTCATATGTCTTTTGTCTTTGATTTTTCTATTGACTGCCTAAACAATGCCTCTGTTCTTTCAATCAACCATACCTAAAATTGCTTTTCCAGAATTTTATCTACCATAAAGGACTACCATCACAAAACATCTGTCTTAATTTCTTATATTAAGATTATAAAAAGATAAGTTGTGTAACTTACACACATGTTTATTAGCAGACAAAAATAGAGGATGTAGGAGTGATGCTATTCAGAGCCATCTTTAAAATAAATTGAGAAATCTGAATTTTAATGTTCCATGGTAATTAACCATGAGGTGGTCACTAACAAAGACATATGCCCTAAAAGACATTTCTCAAAGTCAAAGGCAAATTCATTTTTCAGCAACCTAAGCTTTTTTCACATAACTCTGTCATATATACAGTGCTATCTGTATTTGTGATATTCTGAAAAAATTTCTGAAATATAATTGCATAAAATAGCAAAGAGATAGTTGTAATAGTATTCATATTCTTTTTTTTTCTAAGATTTTATTTATTTGACAGAGAGAAACACAGTTAGAGAGGGAACACAAGCAGAGGGACTGAGAGAGGGAGAAACAGGCTTCCCGCCGAGCAGGGAGCCCGATGTGGGACTTGATGTGGGACTCGATCCCGGGTCTCCGGGATCATGACGTGAGCCGAAGGCAGTCGCCCAAACAACTGAACCACCCAGGCGCCCCAATAGTATTCATATTCTTAAGAATAATTGCTGGGAGCCAAGCCCCAGCAACCACTAACCAGCAGGGTTCCAGAAAGTGGGGACGGCGTCAGTGATATGAAATGAGAGAGCCCCAAAGATTCTTTTCTGATCAACTGCCAGGCATCTCTGCCTTGCTGGCTCTCAGTGTCTTTATTTATAGGCAACAAGTTAAAGATTATCATGAAGGAAAATTTCTTTACAGAGAGATTTTTGATTACACAGTGTCTTTGTTAGAGAAATATAGTGCTTTGATCAGTGAAACATGCTTTTGCAGGTGCACCTATCTACAATTCAGAGTTAACTTTAAACCAAACCAAGGTCGTGTTATTTAGTAAGGTTTTTTTTACAGTTTTTTAAATTTGGTGCCTAGACGATAAAGGGGTAGACTAATGATATGGTGTTTTTTAAGCAGGTCTTACAAACAAGAAGGGAATTGAAAAGCTTAGATGAGTTGTGTACAAAGTTTTAGCTACATTATTAATACAATAACCAAAAGTTAGTCTGTCTGGCATCAAGGAGAAAGATAATTTATTTTGCAAAGGTAAAAGCACTTGCTCAAGCCTCTTTCCTATGACTGGGTGCAGAACTCTTTATGGATCCTTTGCGTGTGTGGCAATGTTCTTGTTAGTATAGTTTTATTTCTTATATTAAGCCCTTTATTTAACCATTTAAGAGCCCTGGCAATCTCCTCCACAGAACTGCAGGATATCTAAGATTAAGCTATTTTTAATGATGGTAAGTAGAAACAAAAGCATTTTGCTGTATATCAGACATGGTTTTTAAATGCCAAGCATTCCATACAAAGAATGGCAAACAAGCAGGGTGGAGAAACTAGCCCCATGCAAACTCCTCACACTGTGTAGGAGGGTTAGTGTTCCATGCCTTGCAGAGGAAAATCACCTAATTGACCATGCACGTGGCTTGGGGCAAGTAATATTTATTAAGTAGTTTAGTAATTAAATACTGAATTTATACAATGTTTGATTAGGGGACAGATCTGTCCTCTTAAAAATAAACAATGAAAAAACTGTGGCTACAGTCATATTTAACTTAATTGCTTATATCAACAAGTGCACATTAAAATTTGTTTCCTGGAGGTAAAATATTAAATGCTCAAAAAGGTTCCTAAACATAAGGAATTGACATAACCATTGTAAATGATGGAAGAATTAAAAATAAACTATATCTATTATTTTAGAGTCCAACTTCCAAAACGATATTAAAGTTGATTTAAAGAGTGTGAGGACAAAGAGAGTAATATGCATGAAATTTGCCAGAAAGTATATTTAAAGCTTATGAAGGAAATTTTGATAAAGACAAAGTTAGGTTCCTTCGAGTGGCTTCTTCCCATTAAGAAATATTGTTAATAGAAACATCACCAGTTTTTTTAATAAAAATCCAGTAAGATCATTTCTTAGACCTTTCTCATACCTTTCATCTCTATTTTCCTCATGTAACACTTGATATGCATCATTTCCTTCTCTTTCTTTTCTCTTCACTCTTTATTGTTCTTTTTTAATCGACTTGGCTAAATAATGCCATATATTCCTAAACCTGCCTATCTTTAATTTTCCTACAGAAATTTCTGTTTTGATTCTCTTAATTTCTAGCTAATAGAAGACATATGTCACAATGCAAAAGTGGTTCATTATCAAACAGTATGGAGATTCCTCAAAAAGTTGAAAATAGAGCTACCCTATGACCCAGCAATCACACTACTGGGTATTTTCCCTAAAGATACAAATATAGTGATCCAAAGGGGCACATGCACCTGAATGTTTATAGCAGCAATGTCCACCGTAGCCAAATTATGGAAAGAACTTAGATGTCTATCAACAGATGAATGGATAAAGAAGATGTGGTACACACACACACACACACACACACACACACACACACAGGAATACTATGGCATACTATGCAGACATCAAAAAGCTATTTGCAATGATGTGGATGGAACTGGAGGGTGTTATGCTGAGTGAAATAAGTCAATCAAAGCAAGACGATTATCATATGCTCTCTCTGATATGAGGAATTTGAGTGGCAGGGTGGGGGGTCATGTAGGGTAGGAAGGGAAAAAAATGAAACAAGATGGGACCATGGAGGGAGACAAACCATAAGAGGTTCTTAATCTCAGAAAACAAACTGAGGGTTGCTGGAGGGTGTGGGAGAGGATAGGGTGGCTGGATTCTGGAAAAAATAAAAATTAATAAAAATTTTTTAAAAGTGTTTTATTATCTGTTTCTATGCAGTTATGTTCTTTGTGGCCAGAGCAATCTTTTTTTAAAAATTTTCTACCATATTTAATGCAGTTATGTTCTCTATTAGAAACAGAAGCATATAAAAATTCTAAATGATTTTGAGTCCTAAATTTACTGCTTCAATTTTGGAAGCTCAGAATTGGAGTTCTAAACTCTATTGTTTATAGTAATATTAAGGTCACCATACTTTAATTAAATGACCTTTCCAAGAGCTCTATCTTCTATAATACTTTAAATCATGAAATTTTTCTGATGTCTGATTCGTGCCAGTATTCATAACCTCTTAGATGAAGTTAAGGTACAGAGACATTAATGTTAATAATTTTTATTTAATTAATTGATTTTTAGCAGTATTTCTTCACTGAAACTTAGCAAGTGTATCTGGATTTCAGAGATCATGTGTAGAAGTCTTTTCAGGAATCTTTAAGGAGATATGGGAATTTCATGATGCTGTAAGTGGATTAGTCTACTCATAGTGTGCTAATGGAATAATGTAGATCTGGAAGGAGGGAACTGTGCTTAGGCTTGCCCTATTGAAAGATTTTCTCATCACTGTCTCATACTCTTGGATGCCAGTGGTTAGTTTTATTTATGATTATAGATTAGTGTCATTCCTGATCCATCAGAGCATCTATAATTTTGTTTTAATCTTCTACGTGGCTTTTGGCAACTCATGTAGTTTTCTGCTTATCTTTAATAGGAAAGGGTCTTACCAAATAATGATTTTTTTCCAGCGAAGTTTTAATATGTAAATTCTAAATTATCTATTTCTCCTATATCTTTGATTAGAAAATGGCATGTAAATAAAAATCATTTCTGAAAGGAAATCCGAATATTAGGACAATGGCCTATATTTCCCATTACTATATATTAGTCTCTCATACACACATATCATATCACATTCAGGTCCAGAAAAATCAAATGAAGACAAAAGGAGAAAATGTTACTATATGCCTAAATATTACTATATATCCTTGAGAATTGTTGAATATAAGTCTACTGGAATGTAACCTTTGTGAAGACTACTTATTTTTTTGATCATTGTGGAATCCCTATTACAATGAAAGCATTTATGACCTCATAGGTGCTTGAAAAATATTTACTTAATGAATAACAATGACCATTTAATTCTCCTATAATGTGACTAGAACTGTTTGGATTATTTAAATCATACATAACTATGGTATATACTGCAGCACCTGGGTGGTTCAGTCAGTTAAGCTTCTGTCTTTGGTTTGGGTCCTGGGATCAAGCCTTACATCAGGCTCCTTGCTCAACAGGAAGTCTGCTTCTCTCTCTCATTCTTTCTATCCTTCTACCTATCCCTGCACTCCCCATTTATGCTCTCTGCTCTAAGTAAATAAATAAAGTGTTCTAAAAACAAAAACAAGAAACTATGATATATAGTATAAGATAGGTATGAATCTCAATTTAAACCCATACTACCATTATCATCTCCATGTTATGCACTAGGAAAATGAGACCTAGGAAGTGAGATCAATTTTCACAAGGTACAATGATCGGAAATTAAAAACAAAACAGAAGCAAACCAAACAAACAAACAAACAAAACCCACATAAGTTTATTTATATCTCCTGTGTTTTTTTAAGAACTATCACATTTTACAAAATCCATGCAATTAGGTGTTTCTTAGAGAGGAGGATAAAGGTTTTGAAAGCATAGACTTCTATAAAGAGATTCATAGAAAAATATTAAAATAATTTGAAATGCTCTCAGACATTTACCTTCTTAATGGGAGATCCTGTAGGGTGTGAAACTGATGTCACTATTTAGATGGGCAGTTGGAAGTAATGGGTAGTAAACTCAGATTTCAAAATAAGGAAACCCTATCTACAAAATCAGAGCTGTGAAAACTAAAAATGACTGGCTAGTGAGGCTGGTGATTCACTACCACTGGAGATACCCAAGCAGTCTGGAGGTTTTAGAGAAAAATTGAATAAGCACAAGAAGTGGACCAATTAACACCTTCCCTTCTTGAATTTCTGATGCACACATTCTAGAGTTTTTATTCTCTTAACAATTTTAAAAGCCTATCTCACACAATATGCAAATTCATTCTAACATAAGGCAAGTGTGCATAAGTTGATTTTTCCAATAGAACATGTAGAAAAGGCTTTCCTACTATTTGTCATGCTTTTGTGTTAGGTCAGAGAAACCAGTGATTATTCTATTCTAATCTGCAGTCTGAAGTTTACCAAAAAGGTGTCAAGTCTCTTGTGACTGTGAAGTACGAATCTGGATAGCATTCCCACATCAACATCCAAATGAAAATCAGCTCCTGAACTCATAATTTTTCTCAGTTTTCCCATGTGTATGTGCCAAATGTGTAGGAACAATACAAGGTTATTACATCTCAAAACATACAGCTAGTTGTGAAAAACGTGAGGTAATATAAGCTCTGAAAGTTTCTATTTTCTTGTAATGCAAATGCCTGACCTAAACTTCGTTGAGGTATCCACTTCAAGACAGGTGTCTCAAATAAGTACATTGTCAACCACAGCCAGGGGACGAGATAAAATCTCCCTACCCCAACAACCTCCCCCATCTATGTTCCTTTGTTTCAGCAATCTTGGTTGATTTCCATAACTGATCATTTGGGCCACCTGTGTCTCTTCCCACACTTCAGAGTTCTATTTGTATGTTTCACATTCATGAATAAGGTTAGTCTGTAAAACCCCAGGCCCCCAACTTTGACCCCCATAAAATCAGAAAGCCAGAACCATACTCTTTTTCTCTAATAAAGACCTTACTGTGTGCCCCCAAGTGTGCCATGTGCTTTCCAGGACCAGCAGGTAAACCTTTTGTTGTTTGTTTTCCAAAAGTTTCATCACAGTTTTTGTGGAGGATGTATTGCAATCTTAAGAACTACTAAGGTTGGCCTAGCCATACCACTGGTTATTGCTAGCTTGAGTCAGGCACAAAATATTTGACATTGCTCTGCATATCACAAATTAAAATGAGTCTCATCTCCATAGGGACATACCACAGTACATGAAGTTAACAACAAAATTTACTTGCTACTTAATGACTTCAGAACAAATCTGTGTTTGGATAAAAAAGCAACCACTAGAGCTGTCAACTTTCAAGGGCATCTAATATAGAAATAAGTTGTACCACCTGAGGATATGCTCTAATTTTGTATTTGCTGATTCATCAATAGGTTCCTATAATTCTGGATATTCACTTTGGCTTTTTATTGTAAGTAGAATACCATTTTTAGGGGCACCTGAGTGGCTCAGTTGGTTAAGCAACTGCCTTCGGCTCAGGTCATGTTCCCGGAGACCTGGGATCGAGCCCCACATCGGGCTTCCTGCTCGGCAGCAAGCCTGCTTCTCCCTCTCTCACTCCCCCTACTTGTGTTCCCCTTCTCGCTGTGTTTCTCTCTGGCAAATAAATAAATAAAATCTTTAAAAAAAAAAGAATACCATTTTTATCGTAAAAATTAATTTAGATTTCCAGCTTTATTTCACATGCAGGGAGCTTGAAAGTTGCCACTCTGTCCTAATTATAAGTAAAAAGCTAAACAGAGTGAACAATCAACAACTCTTCTTAGATCCACTGAGAGAGGGGAAAACATAGGAAGAACCACTGCCCCCCAAATGGAAAAGACAGACAGGAGAACACAGAGAATCATGGCTTACCAAAGCAGAGACTCACAAGCAGAAATGACTATAGGATCCAGTGTCCAGGTAGGAAACCTGTGAATTGACAGATCATTGAAAATGTCCAGTGTAAATAAGTCTGAGTGTTAAAAACTCCAAGGGAACCCAATAGTAGGGAAGTTCCCACAATACTGTGAAACTTACTTTCAAAAGCTCAACCAGGTTCACACAGAAAATACTGAGGGAAAATCCCCTTGTGCTCCCAGCAAGGAGAGAAGGGAAGGGAGCATCCTGAAATATGCTAGAGTATGCTTTCCTTCTTAAGAAGGACTGCCCTTAGGGGAAACTAATTAACTAGAGCCAAACCTGCTGGAGCCTTAGCAGAACTTAATTGACCTGGCAGAAGGGAATTAACAAATTCTAGCTGACCATGGTGTTTCAGTTGAGAGAAGGAAAATATTCAACTCCAGCTCATTCTAGCTATCCTGTCCCATCTAAAGATGGAGGGCAAAATAACAACAACAACTGAGAAACTCATGAAGTTCATAGTCTGTAGGCATAGACACACTCAAACTCTGAGACCCAGTTACAGGAGTAAAGAATGCTTCCTCTCTGCTCCCTTCTGTACTTTGTGACTTGATTACTAAAGGCTTATTTATAACAGTTCCTTTCACCTAGTATATCATTCCCAGCTGTCAAGAAAAGATTGTAAGGCATGTCCAAAAGGCAGTAAATAAGTAAATAAATAAAAAAATGAATACCCCATGATTGGAAGCATTAGAACCAGGTATAGCAGGAATAGTGTAATTTTCAGATGTGGGGTTAAAACAACTATGATTAATATGCTAATGCCCTGATGGATAAACTAGACAAATGGGCAATGTAAGCAAAGAGATTACAATTCTTAGACAGAACTAATAAGTAATGCTTGAAATGAAAAACACTAACAGAAATGAAGAATGTCTTTGAAGGTCATTAGTAGACTGGACACAGCTGAGGAAAGACTCTCTGAGCTAGAGGATATATCAACAGAATCTTCAAAACTTGAAAAGCAAAGAGTATAAGGAAAAAAATATGAGTTAAATATACAAAGACTATTGGACAATGATAAAAGGCATAACATATACATAATGTGACTATCAGAAGAATAAGAAAGGGAAAGTATCTCAAACAATAATGATTGAGAATTTTGCCAAATTAATATCAGACACTCAATCACAAATCATAAAGTACAGAGAATACTGAGCAGGATAAATGTGGGGAATTGTGGGGGAAGACATTTGAAAATAGGATTTTCAAACTACATAAAATCCAAGATAAAGAAAAAAGTCCTGAAAGGACTCAAAGAAGAAAACACCTTTACAATAGAGGAATAAGGATTCACAATTATATGTGATTTCTCCTCAGAAACACACACAAGAAAATAGAATGAAATATTTAAATTGCTGAGAGAAAAATGCCTACCTACTTAGAATTTGGTACCCAGAGACATTAGCTTGCAAGAATAAAAGAGAAATAATGATTTTCTTAGACCAAGAAAAGTTAAAGGATCTGTTGACAGTAGAATTGACTTATAAGAAATTTTAAATTCTGTAAAGATAGGGGAATGTAATATAGGTCAGAAACTTGGATCTATAAAAAGAAAGAGCATAAAAGCCAAAATAAAGTGAAGGTAAAATAAAACCTTCTATTTGTATTCTTTGCTGAATTAACAGATATCAAGTTGTTCAAGATAATAATATCAACAATGATTTTGATTTTGCATGCACACACATTAAATGTATTACATGTATAGAACCCTTTCCATTTCTGCCTTCAGAGTTCTCATTTGAATATTTGCTCCTACCACCAAGATTTGCACCTGCAGCAGCTCTGCCCAGGCCCACACCCAGGCTTCAAGACTCACCACAACAGCCCTCATACGCACAGTTTGCTGTCCATGGTGTGAGGATTGGAAAAAATGGGGAACCCACCTGAATCTATCCCTCTGTGTGTCACTGACTGCCAGTAATGGCTGGCTATGGGTCCTACTCTCAAGCACTGTCCCTATTTTCAGGGCTAATTGATCTGGCAGGCAAGTTGTTACACAGTCCTTAGTGGCTTTCAACTTCCATGAGCACTGTTCTAATACGTTTTTGTTTAATAGCTTAATCTTATTAAAGAGAGAGGTATTTTCTCAGTAAATTCAAACAGTTAATTTGCATATGTTTAAGTATACATTGGTTATATATATTATATTATATATTATATACAGATTCAATAAGCATGAAATTTGAAGGACATAGTTCAACTCAACAACTCAACTCAATAACAACTGGATGTAATCAATATCTATAGACTATTTCATCCAATAGCAGCATAATATACATCCTTCTCAAACTCACATGGAATATTCACCAATATAGACCATATTTTAGGCTATCAGACACATCTTAAAAGAATAGAAATCATACATACATTGTTTCAGACCACAATAGAATTACACTAAAAATCAATAACAGAATGATAACTAAATACTCCCAAAACATGTGTAAGCTAAAACATACTTCTAAACACATGGGCCCAAGAAGAAATCTGAAGAGAAATTTTAAAATATTTTTAACTAAATGAAAATGAACACATAAGTTATTGAAATGTGTGGGATACAGCAATGCTTGAGGAAAATTGAATGTACTGAATGCATATATTAGAAAAGAAGAAATGTCTAAAAGTTGATAATCTAAGTTTCTATTGTGAGAAACTAAAAAAAGCAAAATAACTCCAAAGTAAGCAGTAGGAAAGAAATGAAAATAAGAAAAGAAATTGAAAACAGGAAATCAATAGATAAAATCAGTGAAATCAAAAGCTAGCTCATTGAAAAGATCAATAGGGGCGCCTGGGTGGCTCAGTTGGTTAAGTGACTGCCTTCAGCTCAGGTCATGATCCCAGAGTCCCAGGCGGGCTCCCTGCTCCGTGGGAAGCCTGCTTCTCCCCCTCTCACTCCCCCTGCTTGTGTTCCCTCTCTCGCTGTGTTTCTCTCTGTCAAATAAATAAATAAAATCTTTTAAAAAATCAATAAATTCTATAAGCTCTTTGTTTGACACAATGAGGAAGAAAAAAGAACACAAATTATTAATTATCAAAAATGAAAGTACAAACATTACTATGGATCTCATTAACATTAAGAGAATAATAAAGCAAACTGAACAACTTTATGCCCATAGATTTGGCCATCTAGATGAAATGGACTAATTTCTTGAAAGACACAGTTTCCAAAACCCACACAAGAATAAATCAATATGAACAGGCATATATCAATTAAAGAAATTGAATCACTAATAACCTCATAAAACAGAAAGAACCAGGCCCAAATGTGTTCACTAATAAATTCTACAAATGTTTAAGAAATTATACAAATTCTCTGCTACCTCTTTCAGAGGACAGAAGCAGAGAAAACACTTCCCAAATAATGCTATGAGGTCATTTCCCTAATACTAAAACAAGAGAAAGACATTACCAGAAAACAAAATGATAGATCAATATCTCTCATGACTATGAATGCAAAACAAAGAAAAATTACACACCATGACCTTGTGAGATATTATCCCAGATATATAATACTGATTCAACATTCTAAAATCATTTAACATAATCCATCATATTATCAGGCTACAAAAGGAAAAAAAAATACATGGCCTTATCAATAGATACTGGAAAAGCATTTGACAAAATCCAATACTCATTTAGCATGAAAATTCTCAGTTAACAGGAAATAGAAGGAAAGTTATTCAACTTGATAATATAAACAAACAAAAAGCTATAGTTACCAAAATACTTAATAGTTAGAAATGTGAAACTTCCTCACTAAGATCTGGTATAAGACAAGGATGTCCCCACTATCACCCCTATTTAGTATTATACTAGACATTCTAGCTAACATAGTAAGACAAGAAAAGAAAATAAAAGCTGTAAAGATTGAAAAGGAAGAAGTAAACAGGTTTTTGCGTATGTGTGTTTGTTTTTTGTGGATGATAAGATTGTTTATATACAAAATCTGAAAGAATCAATAACAACAACAAAAAACCTCCTGGAACTAATAAATGATTGTAATAATTTTTCAGAATACAGTGACCCTTAAGCAACATGGGTTTAAATTGCACCAGTACACTTATATGTGGATTTTTTTCATTAAATACAGTACAGTACTATACATGTATTTTCTATTACTTATAATTTCTCTTAATAAGATTTTCTTTTCTCTAGCTTACTTTAAAAATACATAAAACATAGAACATAAAAATATGTGAAAAATATGTGTAAATCAACTGTATATCTTACTGGCAATGTTTCTGGTCAACAGTAAGCTATTAAGATTTGAGAGAGTCAAAGCTATACCATAAATTTTCAATTACATGGGGGGGTCAGTGTTGTTGCACGAGGATCAACTGCACAATGTCAACATACAAAAGTCAATCACTTTTCTAACAGCAATGAACAAATGGAATTTTAAATTGATAACACAGTATATTTATATTAGCATCCAAAAACATAAAGTACTTCCGTATAAATCTAACAAAATATATGTAAGAACTATATAAGAAAAACTACAAAACTCTAATAAATTAAATCAAATCAATACATGGAGAAATACTCAATGTTCATGCATAGACTTGATATTATCAAATGTCAGTTCTGCCCAACTTGATCTATGGATTCAATGCACTTTAATCAAATATCAGCTAATTACTTTATGGACACTGACAAACCAAGTCTAAAGTTGGTATGGAGAGCCAAAAGACCCAGAGGCTAACACAGTATTGAAGAAATTCAAAGACTGACACTGTCCAACTTTAAGACCATAAACTACAATAATTTAGACAGCATGGCATTGAAAAAAGAATTCATGGGATAAAAAGAATCCAGATAATAGAGCCCCATAAATAAAGTTAGCTGATCTTTGAACAAAGCTAACACAATGGTTTGAACATAATCCTTTCGACAAATGGTGCTGGAACAACTGTATATTTACATGCAAAAAAATCTAGACAAAAGATTTCATACCCTTAAAAATTAACTAAAATTAGATCATGGATCTAAATATGAAAGGCAAAACTACAAAACTCCAAAAAAATTACATAAGAGAAAATGACCTTGGATATTGTAGTATGTTTTTAGAAACAACACCAAAGGCATGATCCATGAAATAAAGAATTGATAAGCTGAACCTCATTAAAATTAAAAAGAAGAAATGGTCTGTGAAAGATAATGTCAAGAGAATGAGAAAACACGGCTAGATTGGGAGAAAAAACAATTGCATAAGACATTTAATAAATGACTGTTATCTAAAATATTCAAAGAACTCAAAATCAGAAGAAACAACCTAATTAAAAAATGAACCAGAGACCTTAATCAATCAACACCTCAATAGGATATACAGATGACAAATAAACTAAGAATGGATCAACAGAGAAGTGTTAACTTAAAACAATGAGATACTGCTACTCAACTATTTGTACAAAATCCAAAACACTGACAACATCAAACCCTGACAATTATGTGGAAAAACTAGAGCTCTCATTACTGGTGGGAATGCAAAAAGAAATAGTCCCTATGGAAGACCATATCTTCAACAGGTGAATGCATATACAAACTGGTATATCCAGATAATGTTATATTATTTATTTGTGGGGAGGAAAAAAAAAAGAGCCACAAAAGAACATGGAGTAACATAAATGCATATTTCTAAATGAAAGAAGCCAATCTGAAAAGTCTATTTACTGTATGATTCCAACTGCAGGACATTTTGGAAAGGTAAAACTATCAAGATCAAGATAGTATAAAAAGGTCAGTGGTTGCTAGAGGTCAGGTAGGAGCAGGATGAATAGGTAAAAAGGGAATTTTTAGGGCATTGAAAACTGTGATACCATAATACGTTCTTATGTATGTCCAAACCCATATAATGTACAATACCAAGGCTGAACTCTAAGATAAACTATAGGTTTTGGTGATCATGACATGTCATGTAGGTTCAGGTGCAGCAAGTGTACAACTCTGGTGGTGGATATTGATAATGGGGGAGGGTATACATTGTAGATTCAGGATGTACATGGGAAATCTCTGTACCTTCCCCTCAATTTTTATGTGAATCAAAATTGCTCTGAATATGTTTCTTAAAAATCTTAAAAGGATACTTTAAAGGATTAACTCCAAAGTGTAAACAAGAAGAAATTTTAAGCATAAAGAATTCTAGAAAATAACATTAGAAAAAGAACTGGATAAAAAATAAGTATTTGCAGAAAGGATAATGATACACTATTTTTGGAATGGCATATAGTGATATAGAGATTCATAAGCTCTTGATATGTTCACCTATTTCTTATTTTGTAAATATAATTCAAATAATCACAAATATTTTTAAATATATTGATACATTAATAATGACATTGAAAAATAAAACCTAAATGTTCAATAATATTTTATAATTTAGAGCGATATTCCATAAGATGGAATATTGTATATTCTTAAACTCATTTATGCTACAAGTCATGATAAGTAAAAGTAAATACAAAGTAGTGTACAATATGAGTAAATTTTAAATCTATAAACAGAATATCAAGATGTTAATAATTCACTTCTATGCATCAGCTATTATATACTATATTGCAAGCACTGTGTTACCATGAATACTTTTTGAATTTTCTGTTTTGATGAGAGGAAAACAAGACTTGCAATGTTCAGTATAAGGGATGGAACTGGAATCATCATGATCTACTTCAGGCTATCGTCTTGATATATCTCTTTAGAATTCCACTCTCTTACTACTAAAAACCTGTTTATTTCCCTTTCACCTGATGTATTATATTAAACTGATATATGTAAGCATATGATGATGATGTAAGCTATCATCTTGAGATATCTCTTTAGAATTCCACTCTCTTACTACTAAAAACCTGTTTATTCCCCTTTCACCTGATGTATCGTGTGTACGATAATTGCTATTCTTAAACATTTCATAGAATTCACCTGTGAAACCTTTTGAACTTTGAGTTTTCTTTGTGGTTATGTTTTGTACAAAAAAAAAGGAAAAAATAAATTTCTGTAATAGATTTTGGAGTATTTTTAGTTTTAAATTCTGTGTCAGTTTTATCAAGTTCTATTTTCAAGGAAATTATCCACTTCAGTTGCAAATTTATTGGAATTCTTATGTTCAAAATATTCTCTCATTATGTCTGTAGAATCTGTAATGTCTCCCATTCCTGATTTTTCCTTTCTTTCCTTCTTTTCTCTTTCTTTCTTTCTTTCTTTCTTTCTTTCTTTCTTTCTTTCTTTCTTTCTTTCTTCTTTCTTTCTTTTTCTTTCTTTCTTTCTTTCTTTCTTTCTTTTTTAACATTCTAGCTAGGGAAATCACATCTTTCTTCTATTTTTAAAGAACTAAATTTTGTAGTTTTTTATTTTCTCTATTTTTTTAAATTGTTGTTAACCTGTAGAGTTTCTGGATTGTGTTATATTACTCCAATGAGAATTTTGCTTTGTTTGTCAAAAGATAACTTAGCCTCAAATTGCAAACTCTGTCTCTTGTGTGGAACCTAGAATTTCTATATAATGTCCCCTTACCTGAGCTGTTTTGAGTTTACCTCATGCATGCATATTTCTGCAGTCAGAATATAAAGACAAAAATAGAGCACTCTCTTTGAGTTGTGTCCTTTCAGAGATTCTCCCCTTACATTTCAGTAGCTGTAATTTCCCTCAAATTCTAGCCTCTTGTTATTTCAATGTGTGTGTAATTAGAATTTCACAGGTTTTCTCTTTTTATTGGACTTTTAGCTTACCTACAAAAAGCTGACCATGGTCATTCCTCAGGTTAGAAGTTGTTAAAAAACAAAAAGGAAGACTTACCCTATCCCATTGCCCCTTTTTTCAATATCAAATTGTCTTTAAAAATCTGTCTTTTAGGTAGTTGGTTAATCTGTTTTGCATTCTGTTCATAGTTTGTTTTGTTTTTGATGGAGAACTTGCTTACTATTGATGGAGAACTTCAGTCTGAAATGGAATTTATGCATTTTTCCTCCTGACATTTTCCCATCTTGTTTTAGAGGACTTCTTTACTCTCTGGAACAAAATATTCTAGGTTTGTCTTTTATTTTCCCCATCCCAGTTCAGGAGGCAGTTATTTTTCTGAAGAGCCCTAGACATTGTTATTGGAAAATGGTATTCACAAAACAAGACCCTGGTTCTAGAAATATTTATTACTACTGGGCTACTATTGCACATGAATAGGTGCATATAAGAATAAATGCATGCTTATTTTATATTAATTTCTATTTTAAAAACACTTTTTTTTTCCTTTTAGAGAGAAAGACAGAGAATACAGGGGGCTGGGCAGGGGGAGCAGAGAAAGAGGGAGAGAGAGAATCCCAAACAGGCTCCACACACAGTACAGAGCCCTACACGGGGCTCAATCATACAACCCTGAGATCATGACCTGAGAGAAAATCAAGAGTCAGACGCTCAGCCAACTGAGATACCCAGGCACCCCCCAAAAATCTATTTGGTACTGATGCAGTAAATGGGTCCATTCTCCAGAAGTGGGAATGCTTCTTCCTAACCTGGGTTTACTGGCACCTACAAATGGAAGGTGTTTGCGTCAAAGGGAAAGAAAAGGAAAAGGAAGAAAAAATAAAAATTGAAGGGAAAATGAGGCAGGAGTTAAGAAGCAATAGAAAGAAGGTGGCAGCAAGCTTTTCAGGGAGATTTCATTAAACCTGGCTGTAAAATAATTATTGCAAGCTCAATACTTTATTACATCCCATAATGGTGATAACACACTGACTGATAAAGTGATGTGGAGCAAAATTATCTTTAAAAATATGGTTCAGAAGTGATCAAGGGACCGCTTTTCTCTATTTCCAATGAAGATGTTCACTAAATGAAAGTAAAGACTAAAAAATGTCCTCATTTTATTGGCTATCACAATATGAGGTTTAGTGATTACAACTGAGTGTTATAATCCAGACCAGCAAAATCACAAACCAAAAGTCACAAAGAGCCACAGATTTCTGAACTACTACTAACTGGTAGTTCACACTGGCCCTCAGAAACTTAGAAGCACTCGAGAATTACCTACAATACAAAACAGATATTTTGAAACAAAAGAAGGGAAGGAGAAGCAGACTCCTGCGGAACTGGAGCCTGACATGGGATCATGCAGTTGCCTAACTGACTGAGCCCCCAGGTACTTGTAAAAGTAAACCTTTATTGCGCATCTGAGAAAGAGAATGTTTTCCATTGATTTTATGTAACTACTTAACAGTCTGTGAGGTTACTTTTAAAGTGAAAATGTAAAAAAAAAAAAAAAAAAAAAATCCCTCCCTATTTGCAGGTGTTCTATAGCTCCCCAATAGAACTCAAACATCATTTAATCCAAGGGCTAAATGTCTGATAAGAAAAACTATTTTTTCTTATCCAGAATATTATCTTTTCTAAGAAGACTTCTGTTGTCTCCTAAGCAGTTAAATAGCCTCTTCTTTGTAATCCCCTAGTACTTGTAAAAACCTTTATTGCAATAGCTAATGTGTGTTGTTATGAGTGTTAGGAGAGTCTTTCAAAATGATTTAATTGTTAGACAGAATTTCTGATTAATTTGAAATGTTACTTCCTCCTGATTGGTTTCATTTATTAAAAAGTCTTTAAAAGAAATATTCCTTAGAGAATCTCATTAAGCTGTAACTTTAAGCAAACTGACTGTACAAACTTAATTGTTTAGTTCCCTTAGGCATCGTATCTGAGGGAGTGACATCAAAATCATTCTGACAGCACATACCATTTTTAAGTTTCAGTCCAAAAGAAAAATATTGCTGTGAATGAAGAAAAATATAAATACACATAAACCTTAAGGACCATTCCTGCATGTGTGATACATACACACATACAAGTTCAACTAATATATACACCTTGAGAAACAGCATATTAACATTCTTAGACTTATCTGTCATTTACATCCTAGTAAAAACCACCTTTGTTCAATTAAATTTTTCTACCTACCTGATAACAAAGTTCATCCAGATTTGGAAGTTTCATTATGTAGAGTGAAGAGCAAAGAGGAAGGGTTGTAAAATCAGTTTATAAGGAGTGTTGTAAAGAGAAACTTAAAAGTCATAATTGTATATAAGAAAAGCTTGACTGGCAGAAAAAGAAGAAGAAAAAGAAGGAGGAGGAGGAGGAGGAGGAGAAGAAAATTTCAAGAATGAGAGTTTATGAACTAGGTATTTTCTTCCACAGGATTGAAGTATAAAACTTGAGTTTAGAAAGTTTGTGTTGCTGAATTTGGTTTAACTGTGTAGTATCACTGTAGTTCTGGGTCATGTGGGCTTATGCTGTTTCCTAATGTTTAATTTATGGCTTCTGTTATGTTTATATATTTATATCTATTAGTATGTTAAAGTATCAGTATGCATATTTATAAACTTATGTCTTCACATATTTACATATATTTATATAAACATAAATATATATGGCACATGCGCCCCCGTTTGTTTGCTGTCTAAGAATGAGTTTAAATAATAAGAAAATATTAGAGAAACTGAAGTTAAATTTGGAGAGATACTTTGTCACTATATAAAGTAGGTATTGAGGGGTGCCTGGGTGGTTCAGTTGGTTAAGCGACTGCCTTCGGCTCAGGTCATGATCCCGGAGACTGGGGATCAAGTCCCACATTGGGCTTCCTGCTCAGCGGGAAGCCTGCTTCTCCCTCTCTCACTCCCCTTGCTTGTGTTCCCTCTCTGGCTGTATTTCTGTCAAATAAATAAAATCTTTTAAAAAAAATAAAGTAGGTATTGAATGTTAAGAGAAACATTTCTCTTTATGAGATTTCTGATGCCTGACAATTATCCGCCTTTTTTGTAATGTTACAGATTTCAGATCAATGATATAGTTCATTGAGAGGCAAAATTTTATATTAATATTAATTTATATTAAACACTGAAAACAATTTTTTAGAGTTGCTCATCAATTCATAAAATATCTAGCTTTTAATACTGATTTTTTAATGGTATTGTAAGATTAACATGAAGCTTTAATTCTAAAATTTTTCAGGTCGGAAATGAACACACATACACAGACACACCTACTAAACATACATAGAAACACACACACATAGCCAAATGTAAAATTTAAAATTTAAACAAATGGAATTAAGATGATTGCAATATTCTTTTTTTTTTTGATTGCAATATTCTTCTGAATTTTAAAATTATTTTTCATCTTTGATTAAACGGCAGCATTTTTGCAAAAGATTAGTCCTTAATTATGTTTTGTCTTATGAAATGTTCTTTCGCGGGAGTAAGAGGAGAGGACATGTCTAGGTATCTTTCTTGGTTTCAATGACTACTGTTAAAACAAATAAAGGCCAAAGCCAGTAAAAGGAAGGAAATAAAGTTTAGGGAAGAAATAAATGAAATGCAGACTTAAAAAACAAACAAACAAACAATAGAACAGATCAATAACCAGAAGCTTGTTTTTTGGAAAAATAAACAAAATTGATAAACCTTTAGCCAGACTCATTAAAAAAACCCCTCAAAATCAGAAAAGAAAAAGAAGAAATAAGAGTCAAAACTTCAGAATTATAAGAGAATACTATGAACAGTCATATGCCAATAAATTAGATAACCTAGAAAAAATGGATAAATTCCTAGAAACACACTCTTACAAAATGGAATCAGAAGAAGTAGAAACTTGAATAGACTCATTACTAGCAATGAAATTGAATCAGTAATCAAAATTTCCAGACAAAAATCTACGACCAGACAGCTTCACAGGTGAATTCTACCAAATGTTTAAAGAAGACTTAATTCTCAAATTGTTCCAAAAAAAAAAAAAGAAAGAAAGAAAGAAAAGAAAGAAAGAAAGAAAGAAAGAAAGAAAGAGAGAAAGGAAATTTTCCAAATTTATTCTATGAGGACAGCATCATGCTGATACCAAAAGCAGATAAAGACACTATAGAAGAAAACTATAGGACATCTGATGAACACAGATGCAAAAGTCCTGAGTATTAGCAAATTAAATCCAACTATATATATATATATATATTTTTTTTTTTTTAAAGATTTTATTTATTTGACAGAGAGAAACACAGGCAGAGAGGGAACACAAGCAGGGGGAGTGAGAGAGGGAGAAGCAGGCTTCCCGCCGAGCAGGTAGCCCGATGTGGGGCTCGATCCCGGGTCTCCAGGATCATGACCTGAGCTGAAGGCAGTCGCTTAACCAACTGAGCCACCCAGGTGCCTCTGAATCCAACAATATATTTTAAAAAATCATTCATCACTGTAAAGTGGGATTTATTCCTAGAATGTAAGCACCCTTTCAATATTCAGAAATCAATCATTGTGACACATCATACTAATGAGAAAAGATAAACACCATATGGTCATTTCAATAGATGTAGAAAAAGCATTTGACAAAGTACAACATCCATTAATGATAAAATTCCTAAACGAAGTAGGTTTAGAGGGAACATACTTCAACATAATAAAAATTATGTAAGAAAAACCCACAGGTAACATTATGCTCAATGGTGAAAGATAGAAAGCTTTTCCCTAAGATCAGGAACAAGACAAGGATGTCTAGTCTGTTGGAATAGATATTGTACTGGAAGTCCTAGACACAGAAATCAGACAAAAAGAAATAAAAGGCATCCAGATTGAAAAGAAAGAAGTAAAACTTTCAGTATTTGTAGATGACATGATACTGTTACAGAACCTGGACTGGATCCTGGCAGAAGAAACAAGTGGCACTTGGAAACTTTGGAGGATGGGAGGTTTATTTAACACCGATGGGCTCAGAGGAGACTGTTCTCCAAAGGACTGAGCCCTGAGCACAAGCAGGGGGTAATTTATACTCTTCTACTTCCGCATACTTGGTACTTTTGGTGCACGCAGGGAATATAGGGTAGAGAAGAAGAATCCAGAAGGGCTTTGAGACAGGGACTGGAACTCCCTTGCTGGTTTGTCGGCCATCTTAGAGTACAGTTTTTCCCTTATCAATGCTATTCACATAAAGACAGTTATTTGGACTCTACGAAAAAAAACAACAACAACAACAGAAGAACTGATAAATGAATTCAGTAAGGTTGCAGGATACAAAGTCAATATATAGAAATCCATTACATTTTTTATAAACTAATAATGAAGTAGCAGAAAGATAAATTAAGAAAATAATCTCATTGCAATTGCCCCAGAGGTATAAAAGGTCTTAACTAGGAATAAACTTAAGCAAAGAGGTGAAAGACCTACACTCTGAAAACTCTAAAACCTTGATGAAAGAAATTAAAAATGATACAAACAAGGATGCCTGGGTGGTTCAGTTGGTTAAATGTCTGCCTTTGACTCAGGCCATGATGTCAGGGACCTGGGATGGAGTCCTACATCTGGGCTCCTTGCTCAGCAGGGAGCCTACCACTATCTGTCTGCCACTCCCCCTCTTATGATATCATGCTCTCTATCTGTCAAATAAGTAAAATATTTTTTTAAAAAATGATACAAATAAATGGAAAGATATTCCACACTCATGGATTGGAAGGACCAATATTGTTAAAATGTCCATATGACCTGAAGCAATTCACAGATTTAATGCAATCTCTATCAAACTGGCAAGAACATTTTTAATAAAACTAGAATAATCCTAAACTTTTTATGGAAATACAAGACCCTGTACAGCCAAAACAATCGTGAAAAAAAAGAACAAAACTGGAGCTATCTTAATCCCACATTTCAAGATATACTGCAAAGCAGTAGTAATCAACACTGCTTGGTACTGGTACAAAATAGGCACAAACACCAATGAAATAGGATAGAAAGCCCAGAAATAAACCCACACCCAGCTGGTCATTAATCTTTGACAAAGGACATAAGAATACACAACCAAGAAAAGACAGTCTTCAACAAATGGTGTTGAGGAAACTGGACAGCTACATGGAGAAGAATGAAACTGGATCACATTTTTACACCATACATAAAAATAAACCTAAGACCTAAAACCAGAAAAATCCTAAAAATCCTAAAAGAGAGCACAGACAGTAATTTCTCTGTCATCAGTCATAAAAACAGTTTTCTAGATACATCTCTTGAGGCAAGGGAAACAAAAGTAAAAAGAAACTATTGGGACTACATCAAAATAAAAAGCTCTTGCACAGGGCGCCTGGGTGGCTCAGTGGGTTAAAGCCTCTGCTTTCAGCTCAGGTCATGATCTCAGGGTCCTGGGATCGAGGCCCACATTGGGCTCTCTGCTTGGCGGGAAGCCTGCTTCCTCGTCTCTCTCTGCCTGCCTCTCTGCAACTTGTGATCTCTCTGTCAAATAAATAAATAAAACCTTTAAAAAAAAAAAAAAGCTCTTGCACAGCAAAGAAACAATAAATAAAACAAAAAGACAATCTCCTGCATGGGAGAAGATACTTACAAAAGGCATATGGCATATCCAATGAGAGTTTAGTATCCAAAATATATAAAGAATTTATAGAACTCAAAATGTGGAAAAGCTTAAGTCTTACACCCACATCCAATCTAGGCTATCCAACCCAGTCATTGACTAGCTCAGTAACTTTCCCTCTTCAGTATTAAGCTGGAAATATCCATCTCCTATTGATAGTCTGAATTGTATGCAATGTTTTTTGCTTTCTCCATCTTTCCATATCTTAACAGGAACCTCTAACCCCAACCATGTCAGTAACACCTTTTATGCTCATAGAAATCTTGCATATCCTTTAAGACTGATCCCAATTTTTTCATGTAAAGAATTTCAGGATTACTAGAATTTGAAACTATCTTCCTAGCTGAGATTCTCTATTATCACTCAATTATTAAAGCATTCGCCACATACTACCTTTCATTTTCGTTATATGTGGCGTATTCCAAATTCTCAACTTGATTATAAGCTCACTAAAGATCAAGAAGTATTATTCATCATTCTTTTCCCTAGATTAACTTTATAGATATAACAGGCATCTAAGAAATATTTGAGAAAGCATTTTAAAGAATCATATCTCACTGAGTGATGTATTGGTATGTTGTTGAGGCTTTTATTCCTCCTAAGATTTTGAGAGACAATACAGATTTTTAAAAAATTAAATATTAAAGCACCTGATTTATTATTGGATTCAGTATAAGCAAATCACCACTTAAAATACTCTGCATTTTATTTTTAAATACTCTGTGTTTTAATTTGAAAATGATTATATTGACACCAAAAATTTTAAATGCTGATCTACTCTAGAAATATCTTCTTGGATATTTTTTTTCAAATCTATAAAAATGCTTTCTTAGTTGAGATGATATACCATCAATGCCACATAGAGAATAGCACCCAACCCCCTAAAATCTCAGTTGTTTACATCAATGAATCTAGGTTTATGGGACAGTGTATCAGTGAGCTGGACTTGGCCTGGGCTACGGATTGTGTTCAGTTGGCCACATGCATCTCTTCATTTCCCCTGAACAAGGATGTACTTTTTTTTTCATAGTAAATGTCAGAAGCATGGGAGATGGAACCAAATCATGTAAGTGCATTCAAGGCCTCTGCATCTTGTTTCATAGTCCAATGCTCAAGCAAGTCAAATGAAATCAGCCCAGGTAGGAGGGGAAGCATATTCCACCTACGCTGCCAGCAAGTCCTGAAAAGTCACACAGTGAAGATGTCAATGTATAAAACAAACCAACAAACACGGACAAAAGTTTGCTCCCTAAAGACTTATTTTTCCTGAAAATAAATTTTGTGCTTTGCCCAGTTACCATAAAAGAGTCTCAATATGGGACATGTTGAGACAACAATAATGTATCAAGAATATTATATTTAATTTATTCACTGATTATAAGGGTCCCTATAATATCTAGTCATGCATTCCACAATTTGGTCAATAATACAGTTTGTGAGGATTTGGGGCAAAAATATGATCTCTGGCTTATTATATGCTTCTCATACAGACATATAAAATTCATATACAGTTACTTGGAATAAAATGAAGGTGACACTCTAGTCAAATGGATGAAAGCTAGTCTTTTCATTAAGTGATGCTGAGTTAATAGAATTATATGGAGGAAATCAGAATCTTGCCTCGACATCATACACAAAAATAAATTTCAGAACCATTTTGATATAAATGTGCAAAATAATATTTAGAGCATGGTTATCTCTTTGGAACATAAAAAATATTTCTTGGGGTGCCTGGGTGGCTCAGTTGTTAAGTGTCTGCCTTCAGCTCAGGTCATGATCCTGGAGTACCGGGATGGAGCCCCACATCGGGTTCCCTGCTTGACAGGAAGACCGCTTCTCCCTCTCTCTTCCCCTGCTTGTGTTCCCACTCTAGTTGTATTTCTCTCTGTCAAATAAATAAAATGTTAAAAAATATATATTTTTTAAACAGGATAGCAAAATATCTATGCATAAGTAAATGATTAATAATTTAGATAGTCTTAACTTTGGATATTTTTTTCATCAAAATACATTATCTCTAGAGTGAAAAGACAAACCATACACTGAAGATATATTTGGTAATACCTTCCCAAAGTCATCACAAACCACCCCCCCAAAAGACAATAAATGAGCAACAGCCTTAGTCATTTACAAAGAGAGTATCTAAATGAAAAACATATGAAATGTCCTCAACCTCATCTGTCACAAGGAAAATAGAAAGTACTACAAAGAATACAGTGCCTACCCACTAGAATCAGTCAAATAAACTGCCAATTCCAAATACTGTGGGATGTGAAACATCTGGAACTACTGAAATCTTATACTCATATAACTACCTTGGGATATCATTATGAAATGCATGCTAGTTTCATTCAGGCATAACAAAGAAACTAACAAATTGTACCTATTAGGCATTTCCTTAAATATGCCAGCATATATTCATCAAAAGACATGTACAAGAAAGCTCATGATAGCAATATGTTGAATGATTCCTAAAAAGAATCCTAACAGTCAAATGGCCATCGATGGTGAATATATAAAGAAGTTATATATAAGAAGTAAGGTATATTTATAGAGCATTGCACATAAATAATGTATTCTCCACTTAACAGTATGAACAAGCCTCACCAAAAATATTGACAAAAGGAAGACAGACTCAAAAGGGTCCAAATGCTATGAATCCACTTGTATAGTTCTCAATTTAAATGAAACTGGGAATACATAAAATTATTGTGGAAGGAGTAAAACTAATCAGTATATGACTATTCAGCATTTACAAACAAGATTCTTCCTTTTTAAAAACAGAATAACAGAAGTGTTTATGTTTTGGATCTAGGACTATTTTTTTCTTCTGATTTCTATGTTGACCACAAAGAACTTTGGTAGTGGAAAGCATTACAAATAAGGATGTTTCTACAGGTTTCCTTTAAATAGCAGGAATACGCTGACTTACACAACTTGTTAAGGATTTAGTTATTTTACAAAGCAGCACAGAACTGCCTTAATGTTTATTAAACCATTTTACCCTTTCATTTTAGGCTACTCTTAAAAATTAATAGAGGCCAGCTTTGGTCATAGAATGCCAGTTTGATGAGTAATTCCTTTGTGAGCCCTTTCATGTAAATAGGTTACCCATTGAGGCATAAATGAAGATAATGTTTAGGGACAACAGGGTAATAGTTGATCTATAGATTCTTCCTAACATGGTCCATCAAAGGTATGTTTCTATATTGCCACATTGTGTGAAACTTCTTATCTAATGTGGTGTTTGCTCTCTCTTGGCCTCACTAATAAAAAAGGTTTATCCAATGCATCAATCAGTGAACACAAATGATACCCACTGGCAACGAGGAACTACTTGTGATCTTATAAAATGTGCTTATTATTAATGGTGTTTTGCTGGTTATTGCAATTAGGCATGTGTGAAATTTTCCAAAGTGACTTATGATGATTAATTTCTCAGATAGCAAACCCTCCTGTTCTTTTTATAAATGAGAGTCTAAGATTTATAGATGTTGAGTAACTTCTCCAAATTCACAAACAAAAGATGGCAACAACAGGAACAGTCATCACTGACAGTGTCCTTGCTATCAGATTTTCTACAAAAGTAGGACTTGCTTTACATAAAAAAAAATCAGAAAGAAAATGTCACCAAAATCCAGCCCCAGCTTATCAATGTATTCAAAATATCTCAATCAATGAGTCTTAAATTTTTCTACTAAGGTTACCATAACAGCAGAGAGAATGAACTTGTGTCACAGAACAGTCAGGAGCTATAATCTAAAGCAAGCAATGCACAAATTTCCTTTCACGATATGCTTTATCTTGTAAGTTAATGCACATTTTGCACTATGACCTATAGCTATTCATGTTTGCTTCTAATACAAATACAGTATGTAAGATTACTCATCACGAAGGTGATATATCTTTATTATCCAATAGTCACATACTCTCAATCTAGTGCAATTGTTAGAGGATGAAAAACAGGCTCTCTAAAAGAATTAACAATTAACAATGTGCCTTATTTTATCTTACTCAGATCCAGCAAATTATGAGTACCTACTATGTGTCAGCATTTATTTCAGGCTACAAACCTATTATAGCATGAAGAATCAGAAATTTAGGGGACCTTGAGCGGTACTCTTCACCTGTCTGAGCCTCTATTTCTTTATACTTAACATGACAATGACAAGCATACTTTTCAGAGGGGTCATGAGGTCTCAGGTGACAAAAGTGCATATTGTGGAAGTGTTTCTAGAAACCATAAGGTGCCCACAAGTGTAAGACTCAATTATTATACATATGTGAAGCACTCAGTGTAGGTGCTAGGGAGACAGTAGTGTGTCAGATAATCAAACATTCCTGCCTTCAAAATGTTTACATTCTAGTGGGAAGAGAAGTGACACAAGGTTCTCATTTATTATATAGGCTTATAAAAGCTGTCCAGCTAGATATTTAGACTTAAGTGCAAGATCTGAAACCATAAAATGCCCAGAAGAAAGCATACGAAGAAATTTTCTTGACATTGGTCTTGGCAACTGTTTTTTGGATCATACACATAAAGCACAAGCAACAAAAACAAAATGAAACAAAATAAACAAGTTGACTATGTCAAACTAAAAACTTTTTGCACAGCAAAGGAAATCACTAAAAAAAAAAAAAGGTCTACCTACCAAATGAAAAACCACATATCTGGTAAGGGGTTAATATAAAAAAATATATAGAAAACTCATACAACCAATAGCAAGAAAACAAATGATGCGATTTTAAAAATGAACAATGGACCTGAATAGACATTTTTCAGAAGAAGATAGTCAAATAGCCAACAGATACTTGAAAAGGCGCTCAACATCATCAATCAATCAGGGAAATATAAGCCAAAACCACAATGAGAAATCATTTCACATGTGTTAGAACGACTATTATACAAAAGATAAGAAATAACAAGTGCTGGTGGGGATGTGGAGAAAAGGAAACACTTGTGCACCCGTTGGTAGGAAAGTAAATTAGTGTAGCCATCATAGAAAACAATAGGGAGGTTTCTCAAAAAATTAAAAATAGAACTACCATGTGATCCAGCAATTCCACTTCTGGGTATATATCCAAAGGAAGTGAAATCACTATATTGAAGCGATATCTGTACTCCCATGTTCGTTGAAGCATTGTTTGTGATAATCAAGACCTAGAACCTAGTGTTCATTGATCAATATTTAGACACATGCTCACACACAAGAATATTATCCAGTCACAAAAAAGAAAATCCTGCCACTTGCAACAACATGGATGAACCCTGAAGGCATATGATAAATGAAAGAAGTCAGAGAAAGACAATACTGTAAGAGCTCACTTATTTGTGCGATCTAAAATAAACAGACTCACAGAAACAGAAAAAAGATTGATAGTGACCAGAGGCTGGGGGCTTAAGATAAGAGAAATGGGTTAAGCTGATCAAAAGGTACAAATTTCCAGTTATACAATAAATAAATTCTGAAGATATAACATATAATATGTTGTGCATATTGCTATAGTTAGCAATAGTATATTGTGATTGCTATATACTCTATTATTTGCAAGTTGTTAAGAAAGTAGATCCTAAAAGTTCTCATGACAAGAAATAATTTTGTGAGACAATGGACGTTCACTAATTTTAATGTGGTAATCATTTTGCAATATATACATATGTCAAATCATGCTGGACACAAACATGTAATACTTTAGGTCAATGATCTCAAACTTAGAGAAAAAAGAATAATAGACATTGTCAAGTAGATTGAAACCATATGCCAATTAACTGTTGGATAGAAACTTGAACACCATTTCTTTGTTATTTTGGGATGCAAAGGAAAGAAAAAGCCAATACCTATTTACCTAAGGTCATAGAATCGAGGACTAATTAAAAATGAAGGCTGGAAAAAAAGGAATGTATTATTGCTTGTAGAGTATTTTTGTAGAGTATTTGTCTTTACAAAGACAAATGCATAATTCTGACCGAAGAATTCTAAGAGACGTGCCTCAGCTGTTAGTTCAATCAAATTGGTTTAAGAAAATACCAGAACCAAAATGCATTTTTTCATTATATTCTAGTATCACTTAACATTTTTTCTAAAGCTCTCTCCCCATCCTTCCTTCCCATATTCTATCCAAACTAAAGCACTACTAGATAAGTAGAAATCAAATTACTTTCAATCAATTTAAACTGCACAGGAGGAGAAAAGAATCATTTAATTAAATAAAATTTAATCCAGAGAAGAATTGATAATGCAATAAAAAATTATATTAAAATATTTAAGACAAATTCAGAGTACACCAAATCCATTCAAACTATTTTAAACACAAAAATTTCTATAGGATATATTTCAAAATACACAAACCATTATAAAATGACTTTATAAGTATTGTATATAATGAGATGAAATGTGTCAATGTAATCCAAGTTAATTCAAGACTCTCTAATATACAAAAACCTGAGTTAAGACTCAGTAAATTTAATTCATATTAGATACTTGAACATCTTAATTAAATAAAATTTTATCCAAAGAGCCCCAGTCCAGAAACATTTTTATTCAAGAAAGCCAAAATCAATTCAATGTAATCCCCCACACACAAAAATCAAGCATAGCTTGGATTCATTCTGTTTACATACACTGAGTTAAACTCAGTTCCGTAGCCAGCAAAATTATCCTTCAAAAGTGAAGCAGAAATAAAAGCTTTGTCAGATACATAAAAACTGATACTGAAAAAATTTATTGCCCGCACACCTGTTCAGCAAGAAATGTTCTCAGAAAAATCGTCTCTCACCTCACTACTCAAAACAAAACAACAACAACAGCATCAGAGGACACAAATTACCAATATAAAGAATCAGGAAGGGGTCATCCCTACTAACCCCTTAATAGAAAAAAATATAGAAGGACTATTAGAAACTTTATGCCCACAAGTTTGATAATAGAAAACTTGGATCACCCTGTATCAGCTATAAAAATGGAATCAATAATTAATAGGCTTCAATAAATAATAATTAAAAATAAATAATACATACATACATACATAATACATGTAATAGATCCCCATTGTTTGACTTGTAACATCTAACAAACATTTAAGAATGATACCAATGTCCATAATTCCCCCAGGAACTAGACTCAGAAAGAACACATTCTTACTGTCTCTCTGAGGCCAGTATCACCATAACACCAAAACCAGATAAAGACATTACAAGAAAGGAAATCTACAGAACAATATCTCTTATGAATATAGATGCAAAATTCCTCTATCAAATCACATTCAAACAAGAGGTATTAGAAACTATAACCCCATGAGTATTGGCTCATGAACTGCCCTGTATACAGATGGCAAAGAGAGACCAAAGAGGTAGACCCCCCAGATTTGTAGGTGGCATATTCAATAAGCAAGGGAACTTTCATATAAGCCTTGCCTTGAGTGACCACAAGAGGAGTAGATTTAGGGGCGTCTGAGTGGCTCAGTCGGTTAAGTGGCTGACTCCTGGTTTCCACTCAAGTCACACATGATTTCACAATTGTAAGATTGAGCCCTATGTCAGGCTGTGTGCTCAGGCTCTGAGTCTGCTTCAGGTTTTCTCTCCCTCTCCCTCCAGCTCATGCACCTGCCCTCTACCCCTCAAATAAAAAAATAAAATCTTAAAAATAAACAAACAGACAAACAAATAATGAAGGAGTAGGTCTACCCAGCCACTGGCCAGAACTTTAAAAGTTTATATAGAGCCTCAACTGGGTTCTGTCATATGTACCACCTAGCAAGTCTCAATAATACCTTACTCTCTCAATGTGAATCTTGAAAATGGCTCTAGCAGTGGGAACCATGGGCAGAACATGCATTCCAAGGACAGGGGTGGGGATTAGGAGCGATTGCCCAAGCCCAGCCCACAGGTCAACTGCAGGCCAAGTCCTCTCAATGACCTCCTCCAACAGTGGGATTAATTCCAGATATACAAAGCTGATTCACAGGTTGAGGCAAAAAAAAAAAAAAAAAAAAAAAAAAAAGGTAATGGAATTTTCTACATCAGCCTAAAGGAAGAAAAATCATATGCTCATATAATTTTTGCTGAAAAAGCATTTAGTAAAATCCAATATCTATTCATGATTAAAAACTCTCAGCAAAAGTTAACAGAGAGGAACCTCTCAACTTGATAAAGAACATCTTTAAAGAAGCGGTAGCTAACATCACATTTCATTTAAGAGGCTAGATACTTTCTGCCTGAAATTGGGAACAAGGCAAGGATATGCTCACTTATCATTCCTACTCCACATTGTAAGGAAGTCCTAGATAGAGCAATGAGGAAAGGAAAAGAAATGCAAGCTACACAAATTAGAAAATAATAAACTCTTTTAAAAAATATATTACTCATAATCTAGTATAATTTAATTAACCCCTATCTAGATTACGCCACCTACCTGTGATTAAATTTCAACTTTGTTTATACTCATGTTGAGAAGTGAATTTTTCCATCAAGGAAAATTCACTTTGGTTTAATATGAAGCAAAGATTAGCCATGACAATAGGTTCTAATATTTTGGCGCTTGTTAAAAATATGAATGGCACCTAAATTTTGGATTTGTTTGGGTCCTAGATCTTTATATAACAAACAGTCTTCTAGAAAGATTTGAAAATCATTGGCTCAAGACCACTTTAATTCACTTAAAATCTCTGCTAAATTTCCTATAATACGGCAGATTTCAATTTAATTCAATTAAAATCCTTGCTAAATTTTCTGTAATGTGGTGAAGTTCGCCTTGGCTGAAAATCAGAATTTCCTTGGAAGCTTTTCAAAATTCTTAATAGCCCTGCCTCACCTTAGTGATACTGATTGGTTTTAGGGTAGGGCTTCTGCACAGGTAATTTTTTTAAAAATTCCCCAGGTAATTTTAATGTGAAGCCAGTCTCGAGAACCACCAGTTTAGAAGCTGTTACTATTTGTATTGCCAAATATTTCCTGGCATCTCTACCTACAAAATTGGCCATAGCTCTGTTTATGGCAATTTCCTTTACTCCACTGGGTCAGAATATACTAGGCATATTAAGACCTAGGGTCTAACAAAATTTACAGAAACATTCTAGAATGATAGGGAATCCCAAGTAACTGGACGAATCTGCATATTAGTGTTTCTAGAACTTTACTGTATAATGAATCATCTGGAGACCTTGTTAAGTTTCATTGCAGATTCTGATTTAGATCATCTGGAGGAGGGAGACTGGCATTGTAAAATTTTAACAACCTTCTGTGTCATGCTAATTCTGATACTACGGGCCCACTACACTTTATATAGAAAAATAAATGTGGCTTCCCCTGCAGGACAGACAGTTGGGGAATCCTGGCCTTTCTTGCAAGGTTTCAGTATTGTAGCTCTTCAGTTACTTTTTCTCTTCTCAGCATGAAACAGAAATTGCACACACAGGCTCTACGCATTCTGTAATTAAAGATCACAGAGTACATTAATTTGACATGTTTTCCCTGCTTAAAAAATCATGCGGGTATACACATGAGAGACTACATTGAGGTAAATTTAATTAATCTAATTATTAAAAAGCAAGTCACTTGCATACTTGGCCACTTAATGGATCATTAATAAAAATAAACTATTTAAAACAAAGCTAATGCTGTGTCTTCACTATTAACAAACACCTAAGTTCTTAGATGCCTTGGGAATTAGTCTTGGGCCCTGCACGGCCAGGGAGGCACCCTGTGCTTAAATTCTGCGTTGGGAACGTTCATTCTACAATCTTGGCAGTAACCTTATTCTGGAAGAACTGAAATATTAGACAAAGAAACACGGTGGTGGAGATGGTGTTGTCATTAGGTGAGGCAAGCCGCTGAGGAAAAAAAAAAAACTAGCTCCCTACAAATAAACAGTCTAGTTCCTCTCACAGCATGCACATCCATATAGGGCTCAGCAAACAATGTGAACTGATGTGTTACATTGTTATGTATTCAAGGTTTCTTTTTCACTGTTTCATAGGAGGGATGCCTGGGTGGCTCAGTCAGTTAAGCCGCTTTCAGCTCAGCCTGGGATTGAGTCCCGTGTCAGCTTCTTTACTTAGCAGCAAGCCTCTCCCTGCTGTCCCCACAGCTTGCGCTCTGTCTCTCTAACAGGTAAATAAGTAAGATCTTTAGAAATAAATAAATAAATACTTTACAAGACTTTTTGTTTGTTTCCCAAGAACCTGAACCAGGTGAGGGTACAGCTATGAGGACTGGATGGTTTGTGGGCAGGGAGCCCAGCAGGCCATTCCCGCCAAGGTTTGCTAACTGGATCCTTCCTAAATGGAAAACATTCCCAAGAAAATTTACTTTCCCAAAGTGTTCTTAGGCTGGATAGTCCTACATAAAATTTGCTGAAAGTGATACTGCTTTTCTCAGATGATGACAATAAGACGTTAATAGTGTGAAGCTATTTTTTTTTTTAATTCAGATGGAGATATTTTAATAAACTAAATGTGTAAGCATCTCTGCGGCATTCAGACAGGTTCGCCACAATCATAACACACGGGCAAACATGCTCCCGCACACACAATCTTAGTTAATAATATGTATCATATTTTCAGATGCATAGTTGTTTTATCCATCCATACACTTCTCTTATCCAACCAAACATTTTCAAAACTCATTAACACATCGTTGTACATATAATTACAATTTCGCTTGCTGCAGCATTTTCTTGTTGATTGCAGGGTGGAGAATAGTTCCCTTTGGTGCCTTTCTCTCTCATCTGGAGCACAGAACCTAACTGCTGTGACCACTTATGGGAAAAACTTGGCACACCGAAGGCCCCATATGGAGATCATTCCAATGTGTTTTCAGAGGCAGCATCTGTGTCTTTGACCAGCTTCTGGGCTGCCTCCTTTAAAGACCTCTTGAACTTCTCTAGTGTTGACACTTAGAAGAGCTGTGCATTTCCTTGTTGGATTCAGTTCAGATAACATATACTCATACATAGGTTATCATCCTGTGTTTTATTAATGAAAAATGTATACATTCCTGAAAATTTGAGCAGTAGTTGATGAATAAATATGACAGCCTCTAATATGATCAGATTAACAGCCACAATGTTAAAACCACCATTCCTTTACAACCCTGAAAAGTAAATATAGTCAAATGACATGTTTTATTGGACTGTAGGCTGTGAATGATTTTTTTTTCATAATTATCAAATCATGAAATGTCAAATTAGGATTTTTATTTTGTGACAGAAACTTTGTAGGATATCTGTACCCAATGCTTATTGATCCAGGGTAATGACTGTCTTGTAAAAAGTTGGTTTGTTTGTTAGTATTTTGTAACTTCTACAGTTAGACTTTAAAGTTAGACATTAGTTATATTTTATATTATATTCATATTTAATTATATTTTATAATACATAAAAATATCCCTTGGCAAGCAAGAAATAAAAACTTAACTTGAAAATAAAAATTATTGGGGCACCTGTGTGGCTCAGCTGATTAAGCATCTGCCTTCAGGTCAGGTCATGATCCTGCAGATCGAGCCCCTCAAAAGGGTTCCCTGCTTGCAGGGAGTATTCTTCTTCCTCTCTCTGCCCCTCCCCCTCTCCACTTGTGCACGCTCTCTCTCTCTCTTTCTCAAGTAATTGAATAAAATCTTTAAAAAAAAGAAAGAAAGTAAACTATTCCTTAATGTCAGGGTCATCCCCAATTAAAAAGCAAAGATTTACTTTAATAATGAGCCCTAAGTAAAGAGGCCATGTGACATGAGGAATCTTCAGAGAGGTATAAGATTCTAGAACTCCAAATATCAATGCTTAACAAAATGTGCACTATGCAATTGACTATAAACAAACTTATTTTTGGACAATCACTCTAAGTCTTATCATTTGATTTACCCTTGGTTCTTATAATTACAAAGTAGGAGTGATCAAAAGCCAAAATTTAAAAATTTCAGTGAAGGATTTCAAGATATTTAAAGCTGTATTTCAATGTCATATTTTTTTTGTTTTTTGTTTCTTTTTTAATTACCCATCAGGGGTCACCTGTGTGGCTCAGTTGGCTCAGCATCTGCCTTCAGCTCACTTCATGATCCTGGGGTCCTGGGAATAGCTCTCTGCTCAGCAGGGAGCCTCCTTCTCCCTCTCCCTCTGCCTGCCTCTCTGCTTACCTGTGCTCTCTCTCTGTAAAATAAAAAAAAAATCTTTAAAAAAAATAAATATATTACTCATCACAATTGCATTGATTATAAATCTTCCCTTGCTAAGTTCTATTGTTTAGGGTCCGTGGATTGACAGCACAGTCTACACAGTGGCTTGTATTTTAGTTGAAACCTGAGTACCTTCCAAGTGCAGTTCACCTTCTGCAACCTCAGCAACTTTTTCCTTCTTAAGATCAGAACCTATGTACTCATTCATGCATTCTTACTAACCCCTCACTCCTTTATAATTAAAATCCTCCATTCAATGCCATGGATTCATATTCAATACCATTGTCACTCACTTATTCCCCCAGTTTTCATTTTGTAGGACAAACTTATGACCCTTTTTATTAATTTTAAACACAACACGCATAACAACACTTGTATTATGAAATCAATTTTAACTCAATATTACAATAATTATTACATAGTGATCATTATTAATTCAGAATAAAAAAAAGATTACTTCCAAATAATGACTCATGTGTTTAAAAAAATGAGTGCCTCATATAGTAGATGCCTTGAAATAAAGGAAATCATTAAAACCTTCAAGACAGCATGAGATTTGAATTATGCCTTGAATAATGGGAGAAAGGAATTAGTATTAATTTAGCCTTTGGCTATAGCCAATCATATGAAACGCATAACAAGTATATAAGATTTTACTACTATTTTCATTTTCCAAATGAGAACAAAGATCAGAAACACTCAGTAATGTGCCAAAGAGAACATCTAGTAAATAATGGGGTTGAATTTTAATCTAAGTTGATTCCTAACCATTTTTTTTCCTCCATTCACCCCATAGGATACTTATGACAAATCAATGATCCTTCCAGAGAAACAAAGAACTATAAATTATATAACTGGCCAGAGTTGGCCTATGCTTGTTTCCCTTGTGCTAATAATGAACAAACTGTGACCCACACCCATCAAGAGAATTACCCAAAGACATGTCCAAAGTAGTGCTGGAATCAGGACAAAACCTACATCTTTGGATTCGAATTTATTTACTTTTCTTTTCAGTGTCCTGTAGAATGATGTTGGTAAAACTGTAGATGAGGGAATATTTAGGAAAAATAGATGATATGTATGCTAACAGCATTCACACTCTCTCCTAGGTGTTGAATATTAAGAATTCATACAGTTGGCTTTACAAATTAAGAAGCACGCATTGATAACATGAGATAGAGGAGAGAAAGTTCTGCCGCTGGATATATGCTGCCTCCTTGTTTATTGTCCCTACCCTTGTTTATTAGGAAATAGATTAATCTGAGAATTCCAACTTAAATATACATATGTGAGAAAAAAGAGCCTGAGGAATACTTCCTTTATTCAGGTGATCAGAATAGCAATTGTGATATCACAAAGAAGAGGCTAAAATCTTGAAAAACAGCGGGAGGAAAATGGATGAGACATGGATATTTTGAAGAACTGCTGAAAGAGGTCTTCTAGAGGAACAACCATTTGAGGGCTCTTTGTTTAGGATATTAACTATTGCTTTTGAGTGGTGACTTATTATTTGCACTGTAACATAGGGAATGCAAAAGAAACCACCAGGTGCCATTTTAGTCCTAGAAAGAATTTAGGACTGAGATAGAGAAACCCGCTGTCAATGTGTTATCACGTTATCTAAGTGCAGGATATGTTTTGAAAAAGACAACCATCTTGCTCAGAAGTTTTACTGCTAATTTTATGTCATTGACATATTCCAGTAAAGGCAATATTTTTAATTTATAACTGCATATAATATAATTGGAATACATTTTTCTAAAGCAAACATATAGACTAACACATGTGCTACATTTTATACTCTGATGTAGAGTTTGGAATAATCTTCCATTCAACAAATATTTTTCAGTTTAGATCTGAATAGTCTTGATTCTTGAGATCAACAACAATTAGAGGTAGGTAAGGTTTAGAATATGGGTTTTCTTCCCTCCCCTCCCTGATGAAAAGATCCTGTATTATTTAGCTCTAGTCTCTATTCAGTTTAATTAGAACCTTTTTGTTTATCTAGGTGGGACCTAAGAATTGACAATTTCTTTGCTGATTTTATTTGTAGACAATTCCGAGGTGGAGAGATAGTCGTGAGGTGTGCAGTCTTTACTGAAGGACAACTTCATTCTATTTCTTGTTAAGGAGATTTATATCACCTTTCTGACCTGATGTATTTTAAAGGAACACATTTTTTTAGAACATTAGTCTGAGGTTTTAGTGTTACCTAGCAGTTTCTTCCATCTTACCTGACTATTGCCTCCCAGATTAATTATGAGAATGACCAAAATGAGGATCTTTCATTATCTGATACCCTGGTTGCCAAAACATAGATCTGACTCTCTATTAGGAAAAAGATAAATTTAAGGATCCTAACAAAAATAAATATGTGAGGAATAGGTAAGTGTAATGTACAATGGTGCAACAGTTTCAATATTACTGTTTGATATCTATTCCTATTTCCTTTATAAGTTAACCTCAGGCTGAAGTTTTTTTGATTATTTTTTATTTTGAGTTTAATTCAATACAGTGTGGAATCGTGTCTTATTACTCCTTTAGCAACAATGGCAAGAAATTATTATTGATTATGGTTATGTTGGTTTATTTTATGGATGGCTGAATTTCTTGAATTATAGTTAAAGAGAAAAAGAAAAGAAGCAAACAAATATCTTTAATTCAGGTTGGTCCATAATCAGTACTTCCTACTTCTGAGTGAAATGGAGCATATTTAAACAGTTTTGAGAATTTCATATACCATCTTGATACCATGGACTGTCACATTGACGTAGTGCATACATACTGAGATTTATTGCCGTTCATTCTGAAAGGATGAAAGAATGACTAACATGAACTTACTGTAAACTTCAAGCTTCATAAAAGCTTTCCAGGCAGTAATGCTTCACAAATGACTAATCACCTGACAATGATTTTGTTTTTATAAATGAACATTAAAAATTTTAGTGGATGGTATGAAATATAATTTCAAAATAATTGTGAATATCAACTATATTTGACCATTTGATTTATTATCCTGTGATATTCAGAGTAGTAATTATGACTTCCCACTAATATGGAAAGTTTAGCTTCTAAAAAAGTTTATAAGACAGGAAACTTATTTGAAATATTGGTAGTCTTTTGGCAGTTTTCCTTTTTACAGCCATAAAGCTTGAAACATTTATAGGTATCTGATGTGAATCCAGAAGCTATTCTGAAAACCTAGTAGAATCATAAAAATGGCAATATCAGGTGTCCTTAAAGTAAGGACAACTATTGTTTGTGAATTTTAGGTTTATGGAATTTTTAACATTTCAATGGAGTAAAACAGAGTTGATTAGTTTTTATCACCTTGACATTTATTTTCAATCAACAGAAGACCACAGGGCTATTATCCAGCTTAGAGTTATTTAGGTCATTTAAATCAGATTTCAGCCAATATCTTGGAGGTATGATATAAAATGTCAGCAACTGGGTAGAATTCAAGAATGAAATTATCCTGACCTCACATGAATATACACAATTTCATGATATGTTTAGGAGTTTTGAGTTAATTACTTTTGAATTTCATTTTGAATTAAAAAGTAAACTAATAACGGTCTTCTCAGGATTTCAAAGATTAGATGTAGTCTATGACTCTTACCATATTTTAAAATTCAAAGCAGGTAAAAGAGGTGGCGTGAGGAGGGGGGAAAGCTTAAATTGTGAGAGCATAGAATTTGAGAGTTTTGACCAAACTGTAGCCCAGTGCAATTTTATGATATCTCATTCTCCTTCTGAATAGTACTCAAAAGGCAAGCATTGTGTTCATCTGGCAAATCCTCTTCTCTGGTGTACATGAAGATAGATGATCTCATATTAAAAGCAGATTTTTGATTCTCTGATTCTAATTGAAGTGTGCATATGAGCACATCAAATATTATAACCACTATTTGCAGTTGTTGCCCTAGTTTTGAACTTAGATCTTTACTAAAAAGATATGGGAGGAGGTAGGTTATAAAGTATGTCTCCCCAAATTCAACTTTAAATATAGCTAGTGTAATGATAAGATATTTTATATAGGTGGGATTAGATCTAACTTATATTTTTGTGAATATCAATTATATTTGTATTATAATATACTTTATTAATTTACTAGAAAGGTAATTATGGTTATTGTGGAATAGTTCTGTGCTATAAACATCTTGCATGTGAGTTTTTGGGGATGAAATAGTTTGTGAGTGGGTATCTATAATATACAAAAACAGTACAAATGCATTGATAAAGTACAATATTCATACTGGCATAAGATGTTAAATAATGTTCCATATTGATATTCTTTTGAACTTTGTAGTGCCGTGTCTATTTCTTTGTTTTGCTTTGTTTGACAGAGAGAGAGATTAAGAGAGAGAGAGAACAGGGGTGGGGCAGAGGGAGAAGGAGACAGAGAAGAAAATTTTAAGCAGGCTCCACACTCCGCACAGAGCTTAACATGAGGATCAATCTCATGACCCTAAGATCATGACCTGAGCCAAAATCAAGAATCAGACACTTAAAACTAACTGAGTCACCAAGATGCCCCAGCTCAGGACAGTTTTAGGCAATAGGTAAACAGCTCTCTTTTTGAGAGAGATTTATAGATTGTAAGTATTTTTCATTGTTTTAAAATCTGAAGAATCACATATTTATTTTATCTAAAGAATAACATAATAGAAAAAAATTAGATATATTTTTTAACTCTAAAAGGATTTTATAGTCCTTTACATTGTTTAACTAACTTTTAAACATTATCAGTGACTTTTTATTTAGGAGTTAAAAATCATAATGGAGGTAGCAAGCTCCTCTTATAACAAATACTGTTTAAGAATTTAAATGAGGAAAAATTAAGCAACAAACATTATACCCATGCATTTTTCCATAATGAATATCTATAATCTCTAGTTATATGGAACTACTGAAAATAAGCCACTAAATAATACAGAAAGATTTTTGCCCCTATTATACAGATTTGAATGGAAAGTTGACCTGATGATAACAAAACAAATAATAGTGATATGTAAATTTCATTTACCTTCCTGATTTACATAGTCAGGGGTTAATGGACAAATCGGATCTATTACATTATCAAATGTTCCCAGGTTCTCAATTACTTTTCCTCTCATGAACCTTAACTTTTAAACGTCTGGTTTTTGGTTCCAATCATAGATTTCACCTACTCAATTTCTCTAAGATTTAACAACAAAAGAGTAAGAAGGAGAACAAAGCAGCACAATTTTATCCTCAGTTATATCAATGAATAAATGGAAGGTCATACTTCTTGAAACACATATATGTTGTTTCTATACCATCATACTTCTTGGATGTCTCCTACTTTATTCAATGTCCCTTTCCAGGTTCTTAACATTACAAATTACACTGATAATCAAGAATGGTTTTCTCCCAGTGGCAGTTCTTGATTCTGGATGTGGGATAAGGATTAGGTTCATCCCAAGTAGAGAGGCCTTACTGGAGTAAGGAGAAACTGATAAAACTTTTTGTGGTCACTCAGGGATGACATAAAGATCAGAGACTTAGAGACATCAGAACATCAGCTGTCTTGACCCAATCACTTCTGTGGAGTGATGGGTTTCCACACAGTATGCTGGGCAGCTAAGCTGAGATGTTAAAGGCTTACTGGTATGTCCTTCAGGCTCCTAGCACTTATGAAGTAAATGCCAACAAAGAAGGACATCCGCCTCTAACTCTCCACCAGTCTCCAGCAGTTCCTAGATTTAGAACTATATAAAGGGAATGAGGCAGAAATGGTCTAGAAAGTAGAATATATGAACTTATTGTAGACTTTCAAAGCAAAACAAAACAAAACAAAGAAACAGAAAAACAAAATTTGAGAATCAGCTAGGTACCCAATCAAAGCACCAGGAGTCCAGGCAAGAGAAATAAAGTTGAACAAGAGTTAGGCTAGGCTACAGTTAGTTACTGCAAGTTTAACTCAATCCTGACCAAGGTCAATTCACATAGAATTGAGAGGTTCATCCTCTTCCTATCTTCCTAGTGAAAGAAAGAGAAAAAAATAGATAAAGAAAAGGAAAAGAAAAGAAAAAAGAGAAACAAAGGAAATAAAGAAAGAAAAAAAGGAAAGGAAAGGAGAACCTTTATTAAAGAATGAAATAAAAATTCTAGATTTATATAAAATATATTAAGTTTTGAATATGATGATTTAGGCAACAAATTGGTTACATCACAAACAAGTTTATTCATTAGAAAATATGTCAATAGAAAAATGCCTAAAATAAAAAGCATAAAGCAGGGAAAAAAGATTAAATAAGTAGGATAACATGGGGTCTACTCAAAAATTCTAAAACACATCTCTCCTGGAGCTCCAGAAAGGGAAGAAAGACACTAATTTACTTTGGTCTTATTAATTTTCAGGATTCTGTTCAATGTCAGAGTGGAACTGCCCTGTTGCAGACATTATACTAATAGAAATGACTAAGTAGGGTTATATCAATATTGATGAAAATGCCTGAGCAGGAAAACAAAATGCATGCTTTTCTGTTAGAATGATGTAGCCATGTAGTGGGTTAAAGGTCTGCTTGTCAATCAAATGGGTCATCCTCAGATTATCTTAGGCACTAAATCCTCTTCCAGTGTGTTCTCTGAAGGCTGTGCACGACTGAAAAATTGAAAGAAATAAGGAAACACATTTTTCTTTCGGTTATTCAAAGAAAGTCACCTTGGAAATGTAAGGGTCATTTTTTAGTATGAAGAATGGGGTCATGTTTGAGGTGATAAACGATGTTGAATGATCTAGATTTACAGAAACGGCAATCAAGAATAGACAATATGGCCACAATTCAAGCCTCTACTATATAAATTGGTACTCCAGTGAAGAAAAAGGGATTGGAGAAGGAATAAGAAGTAAATTATGTATTTTCAAGATCCACTTGGTTTTAGTAGCTACAGTTCATAAAATTCTACTGCTGCCTATTGAAATTTCAAGCAGTCTTACTGATGGTGGAATTCAATTATAAATGAGAAACTTAATTTCAGCTGCTTCAGTAAATACTGCATCTTTCTTAAATCAAATAATAATTTAATTTCTTCCTGCCTGAAGCCCCTGTAACACTTAGTAAGAAAATACTAATTATACATATATATGACAGTGTTATAACTCCTTAAAACCATGTGCCCAGTGAGAGGCAAGAATAACACACAAAAACAACAATGACAACAAAAATAGTAATCATGGTGCCCCAAAAGGGTACTAGAATGTTTATGAGAGGCCTTTCACTTATCCTTATTAGTGAGTGCATCTGACAATAAAATCATTAACACAAACAAAAGCTGCTGCATAAACCTCTTATACAGGGAAAATTGGAAAACAAAAAGAATCTACACAGAAATAATCCCAATTTGATTTATGGCATAGCCCCTGAATCGCAAGAAGTTTAGTTTCATGTAGAAAGGAGCAGTTAATATACTATTTATATTTGGCATTTGCTGTGAGGATGCATTTAAATATCATTTCAATTCATGTAAACAAATGGGGTACATTCTTTGATGTTTACTTTTCAACAAGATAGTATTGTTGATTTAAATTCCTGGTCTTTTCCATTGTACCTCATAGTGAATGGGCAGAAATTTTATGTGAAGAAAAAAAAAAACAACACAGGACTAAGTGATCCTAATTACTAATGACAGAATAATTGTTTATCATGAAGAAGTTATAAATCATGAAGGCAAGGGCACCTGGGTGATTTAGTTTTTAAGCATCTGCCTTCAGCTCAGGTCACGATCCTGGAGACCCGGGATCCAGCCCCACATCCTGCTCCCTGCTCAGCAGAAAGCATGCTTTTCTCTCTCCCACTCCTCCTGCTTGTGTTTCCTCTCTACCTGTGTTTCTTTCTGTCAAATAAATAAAGTAAGTCTAAAATAAATAAATAAATAATGAATGAATGAAGGCAGAGTAACAATCCTCACTAAAAAAAATGACCAGGTAATTTAAAGTGAAAGGGATATGTGTATAATAAATGGATCACCAAGGAGTTCAGCAGGAATGCACAACAAAGGAAGTAGGAAATTTTGTTAAAAGAATACACTAAATGAGCACTTTTCACTATATAATTTTTATCATTTCAAGTTTCATTGAAAACTTTAAACACACAGCTGCTTGTTTAAAATTCTGACAGGTAACAAAATAAAAGCTAAATTTTTCTAGTTGGGTCTGAGCTTTTTTTTTTTTTTTAAGATTTTTATTTATTTATTTCACAGAGGGAGATCACAAGTAGGCAGAGAGGCAGGCTGAGAGAGAGAGAGAGAAGAAGAAGCAGGCTCCCTGCTGAGCAGAGAGCCTGATCCCAGGACCCTGAGATCATGACCTGAGCTGAAGGCAGAGGCTTTAACCCACTGAACCACCCAGGCACCCGAGCTATGTTTTTGAAAAACAAAACAAAACAACTCTATATGGCAAACAGAGGGACTTATAAAGAAAATATCCACTTTCATAAAATTATTGGCTCTAAAGAATCTGCCAGTAATGGTGAGAAGAAATGAGAAAACCGCCTGCGGCCAATAAGATGATCCAGTTGTGAAATTGGATAGATGTCAGTCAAATAATTCCATTTTGAACTTCCTTTAATACTTTTGGGACCTGTGAAATATTTACAATGAAAAGATCTGGATCATATCATTTATTTCTCCAGAAAGAAACAATTCATTATCTAGAGAACAAAGTCCAAGTACCCTTGTGTAACATTTACGGGCTTCTCCAATCTTGTTTAAAATAAAATTTTCAGCATGATTTCTGATTATATTTTTCCATATGCTTCATGCCTGAAATACAGCATCAGACTTGCTTTCTGGATATGCTTCCCCTAAATCTATGTTATGCTGCATTATGCAAATCTCTCTTTTTCATATGAAGATTCAAATTTTATCACATTTGCAAAACTCTTCTTGATGCTTACCATCAAACACAGTATCAAGTGTTTTTCTCTATAGTCAAAGAATACAAAGATTCAAATAATAAACATTATTTCAAAATGTCTTTAACAGAAAGTTATTTATAATTTCCCCATTATTTGTTTTAAAAAATATAAAGGTGGGGCACCTGGGTGGCTCAGTTGGTTAAGCGACTGCCTTCGGCTCAGGTCATGATCCTAGAGCCCCAGGATCAAGCCCCGCATCAGGCTCCCTGCTCGGTGGGAAGCCTGCTTCTCCCTCTCTCACTCCCCCTGCTTGTGTTCCCTCTCTGGCTGTGTTTCTCTCTGTCAAATAAATAAAATCTTAAAAAAAAATAACTAAAAAATAAAAAATATAAAGGCAAAATAGAAAGAAAGAAAGAAAGAAAGAAAGAAAGAAAGAAAGAAAGAAAGAAGCAAGTTCATAGTCACATTTATTTTTTATTCCTCACAGTATCTTACACTGGGGTTTTGCATATGACAGGCATTTGCTAAGAGTGTTGAATCACCAAATGAATAAAAGGGTTATTTCTGATTGTATTTAGTGCTTGGAGTGACTAGGGCTTGTTGCAGGTCTATGGTATAATTTTTGTTTTCTTAATTATCAATGGCTTAAATCATGGTTTTGCAAAAATCATGTCTCTATGTAGAAGTAGTAAAAGTAGCAGTGTGTGTATGTGTGTGTGTGTGTGAGAGATGTTCAAAACCAAAATTCAACTAAGTAATATTTGAAGTCCCAATTGGATTTATAAAATAATTTATGAATCTGGTAGCATCCCACCTAGCAAGTAGAGGGGAGCTCTGATGAGCTGCACGTAAAAAGGAGTTAAAGGCAGAGAGGGAGCTGGGAATAAAAGGAAATTATTAGCAAAGAATGCATTGTTTTAGGCAAAATCACCCTCCTAAAGGGAATGGAAGGGGTCTATCAGTGGATTACTTCCTACCATTGACCAGGAAATTCCAGTTTGGCTGGTCAAAGATTACATTCCATGGGGGTTGGGGGGTTGTAACTGCAGTTAGGTTAGGTATTAAATCTCAGTTTACTGACATAGGGCCTTAACATAATTAACTTCTTTATTTTGGGCCTGTGGTTCTTTTCTTAACTGTAGTAACATATATTATTATATTAGGAAACCATTTCTAAGTATCTTCCTATGGTCATTAATAAAAACACGAAACTTCCTATCATCTATCTTCCCTTCATTTATTCCTTTTCTCATGTATTTTTCTTCCTTTACATAATAATATTCCTTATTTTCCTTCTATATAAATAAAATTAATTCCATCAATGCACAATTGACAATCAGATGGCAGCCCACTTTGAAAATCTACTCTAGGAATTTGTGGCTACTTTGATAAATTTAAGACATTTATAAACTTCCACTGACCTCTAAAGTACACATTACATTTGATTTGTATGTAGAATTTCTGACTTTGGTTGTATCAGTATGAAGATTGATAGTTTTTTATTACACTTTTATCCTGAAGACTTTAGAAAGAGGAAAACAGATAGCATTAATAAACCTGGTCTGGAAAGATATCCAAAATAATTTTTCTGTCTCAAAAGGAGCAGATAATTGAGATAAACACATGACCTTTGAAGTGCTTATCTGAACCAAGCAGACACCACTGTTCTTAGTACAACACATTACTTTCTGTTTGTACTGGGATAGAGAAGCCTGGATGTTAAGAGACTGGGGCAGAAGGTGAACAAGAATGTGATACAATCAATTTATTTAAATCCCCATATCTGTTCTTGCTTTCTATTTGTTAGCATGATGCATGAACAAGCTTTATACCTGGATTTTAGGTGAATCCTTTGGGATTTTTCTACGCACTGTTAGGTTATATATTGTATGAACTTTATATATATATAATTTTGAAAAAAAATTCTCCATCACCAAAACGCCTTGCTCAGAATTCACTCTAAAGGCTCCTAAGATTGTACAATTTAAATTAGGAGGAAAGGCTCTATTGTGAGTATTATTTCTTACTACCTGTGATGAATGTGTTATATATATATATATATATATATATATATATAATAAAATATAATTTATGTATAATATATATATAATATTATTTAATTCTGGGGAAAGGAATAAGGTGAAGTACATGAGTTTACTCCCACTTTACAGTTGAAAATTATTGATATTATTATTATTGATTAAATAAATTAAGAAAGAATCCAGATAAATCACTTTCATTGGTTCTGTCTGGAGAAATGAGACAGTCACTGGGAAATCCTGCCATATATGCCTTCCATACAAAGCACAAGACCATCTGCAGGGTAAAGTTTATTAACAGAGGATGCTGATGATATACCATCACAATTGGGAAAATAAAACTCTTCCCAGCCTCAAAAACACTGTTTCCCACAGCAGGGAAAAAAACAAAACAAAACAAAAACTTTCATTTTCAGGGAAAATTTCAAAGAAATGGTCTGGGAACCATGATATTCATTGTAGCTGAAGAAAGTATAATATAGGATAGGGCATAGGGTTCTAATTATGAAGGAGGGACAAAAATACTTGCAAAGAGAAAAAAGCAATAATCAGAGTCACTCTTCAATATATTATAGAAGTTAGATGTGTTAAAAAAATTGAAATAACTATATGTAATATGTTAAAGATTCTAGTGAATGCAAACACACATGATTAGATATGAAATTTCACCAGGAAGATGGAAACTTTAAAGATGGGCACTACAAAGACAAGTTTTGGGAGAAATAACTTGCAAAACATAGGTATATCTAGTAAAGTCTTTGAATCTAGATATATTAAAAAATCAATAAATTGTTTAAAAGATCAATAAAACTGATAAAGCTCTAGCCAAACTAAGACAACACAAACTACTAATATCAGAAATGAGAAAGGGAACATCACTACAGATCCTATAGACATTGAAAAGATAATAAAAGAATACTATGAACAAATCTATACCCCCAAATTTGATACCTTAGATGAACTAGATCAATTCCTTGAAATCACCAAAACTCAGACAAGAAGAAATTGACTATATAAATAGACATATTTCAACTAAAGAAATTGAACTAATAATTAATAACTGTCCAGAACAGGAAACACCAGGTCCAGATGTATTTACTACTGAGTCTACAAATATTTAAGGAATAAATTCTATCAATTCTCTACAATCTCTTTCAAAGGATAGAAGCAGAAAGAATACTTTCTAACTCATTTTATGAGGCCAGCATACCCTAATACCAAAACCAGATAAAAATATTACAAATAAACTGCAAACCAATATCTCATAAGTATAAATGCAAAAGTCTTCAACAAAATATTAGCAAATGAAATGCAAAATGTATAAAAGGAATTACACACCATGACCAAATGGGATTTATCCCAGGTATGTGAGTCTGGTTTAGTTTAACATTCAAAAATGAATTAATTAATTCATGTCACATCAATAGACTAAGAAAAGAAAAAGTCACATAATCATATCAATAGATATGGAAAAGCATTTGACATTTTCCAAAATTCATTTATGATTAAAAATAAAGGAAAACAAAGCATTTCTTAGTAAACTTAGTAAACTAGGAGAACCCCTCAACTTGATAAAGAATATCTACAAAATTTTAGGATTGTTTGTTCTAGTTTTGTGAAGACCCTGAGATCAAGACCTGAAGTGAGATCAAAAGGCAAGTGTTTAACCAATTGAGCTACACAGACACCCCAAATATTAGCATTTTTATAGAGACTGCATTAAATGTGCAGATTGCTTTGGGTAGTATAGACATTTTACCAATATTTGTTCTTCTAATCCATAAGCATGGAATACCTTTCCATTTCTTTGTGTCATCTTCAATTTTTTCAATTTCTGTTATCTTTGTGTGTTTTCATAGTTTTCAGAGTACAGGTCTTTCACTTTTTTGGTTAGGTTTATTCCTAGGTATATATATTAGCAGATTTATTGCAAGTACTTGGCTTACGTGATTGTGGGAGCTGGCAAGGGAAGCCTGAAATCTATGGGGTGAGCTTTCAAGAAGGGTAGGCTGAATTCTTAGGCATGAATTGAAGCTGTTATCTGCAGATGAAATTTCTTCTTCCTCGGGAAAGCTTCAGTTCTGCTCCTAAGGTCTTTCATGTGATCAACTCAGGCTTATGATAATCTCCCATACATAATACAGTAAAATGATTATGGACCTTAATCACAGCTACAAAATATCTTCAGAGAGACAGCTAGGTAGGTGTTTGATTGACTAACATAATCGACACATATAACACTGACCGTAACTACACCCTTTGTTGGTACCTTTTAAAATTTGTTTACCTTTCATATATTTGAACATGTGGTTGTGTATATCAAGCAAATTATTTTCCTGTGATAAATTAAAAAAATGTTTCTGTATTACATATTAGCACAGGACAATGATTTAGAACATTTGTGCCAACTTCCATTTCCATCAGAAGAGTATGAAAATGATTTATTTCCTATATACACTTTGTTAGCTTTCTTCAAAAATTTGCAAACTTGCGATGCTCACAATTCCTGAACGAGTATTTAGCAAGCAGTAAGAAAAAAAATACATATTCTTGTATTGCTTAATAGTTACAGCAAGAATCCCGTATTTTCCTGGAATTGAATGCATCTATATCCACAGTTTATTTGGAAAAATATATTCTCTAGACAAATATAATTCACCGTATGAAATTTACCTTACAATTATATTTAAGTAATTATATTACTTTCTCTCTTAAGGGAAAAACATATCATATTCCATAAAATTACTATAGCTAGTCCTTTACATTGAAAAGTTATTATCGTTAATTTCTCAGTGTTACCATCTTAGCAGGAAAAATGTAAAGCCTAGTATCTTGGTTTAGCTATTCTAATAAGCCATTGTTAGAATATTTATCCTTTAGTAATCCAATATAATAAGATTTTCTCATTTCTTTCTAAAAGGACATAGTGAGGATTAAATGAAATAATATATATAGAAAGCTTGGTACGATTTTTGGTATCTAGTAAGCTCTCAATTGTAGCTATTATTGCTATTACCTTAAAAAGTAACAAAGTCTAAGAGAAAACATGGGTTTCCCCCCTAAGCACTATATATCAGGTTTTGAGTCCTTATTATTCCAATTTTTACCTCCATAATCATATGCAAGTTAATTAGCTTCACTGAGTATACTTTTTCCACCTACAATGAAGAAACTATAGTAATATTTATTTCACAGTGTTATGACAATTACCTAACTAAATGAGAATTTAACAAGGGCTTGGAAAACCACAAATGTCTATAGTTATATTATTTACAGAAGGTTGTTTTGATTAATACTCCTGCCTCCATTTATTATATGAAACAAACTCTTTGCTTTGCATCATTTCATAGGGCAATTACAGCTTCTAAAATGCAATCTCATTTCAAAGTCCAAATGGAATAATCCATCTTTTGACCTACTCTAAATAAATGGGGTTAAACTAACTCATTTTATTTGCCAACCTAAGAAAATCCCTATAAGGCTTTCCAAAGACCATGAGTGCTTCAAGCATTTGGCATCTCAAGGGTAGGGGAAATGCCTTGCTTGCATTCACTAAGTAACTGTGTCTTTTCACTGCACCAGCTGTCATACTCCAGAGTAGCAAGGCACAATGGCTTCCAGGCAGTTTGGGAACAATTGTCATGCCCTATTAACAAACATAAAGAGAACAGTATGTTTTCCTCTATCATCCAGGTCTGTACTTTTTACTGCTGCCTCTCTAGCCCTTTATGGTATTAACAGCAGCAGGCAGAGAGAGGGACAGTGATAAGTTGAAGGCGACTTCAAGCTTCACATTGTACTCTAGTGATAACCACACGCTGCCTGGAGCTAAAAGATCAATTCCCTTTGCTCTTTGTACTTAATATAGTTTGGTGGAAAAACACTGATGAATGTACCCAGAAGCTGTTTGATTTTGTTTTAAAATCTCCTTGGATGAAGGATCTGAAAATATACCTTGCAGGCTGGTAACAATTTGGCAGAGCTATTTATTATGACATGTAAACATTGAATTTCAGCCAAAACAGAACATGACTCCACATGCTGCATGAGTTTTGATTACTGATATTTTTATGAATTTGTTATGAAAATCATGGGAAATTGAAGTGTAAATAAATAGTAATTAATTACAAGCCAATGAAAATAATAATTCTCTGCAGAGATGGATAGCCTCTTATCAAAAAGAGAATAATGGTTTGCCAACATGGCCAGCAAACTCCTAAGAATAATTACCAGCTTGAGACAAGGGAAAAATTAACATCCACATAGTTGTTCAAGAAAATTTTAAAACAAGAACTAATAATACAGTATAACATAATATAATATGATAAAATATAATAATTTTGCTATATTAGCTTCAATAGTTAGTTAAATATGAAGAAATTACGGGGGACCTGCGTGGCTCAGTTGGTTAAGCTACTGCCTTTGGCTCAGGTCATGATCCTGGAGACCCGGGATCCAGCCCCGCATCGGGCTCCCTGCTCGGCGGGAGGTCCGCTTCTTCCTCTCTCACTCCCCGTGCTTGTGTTCCCTCTCTGGCTGTGTTTCTCTCTGTCAAATAAATAAATAAAATCTTTTTTAAAAAATACGAAGAAATTATTCCAAGTTTGAAGAGGAGATTCTGTTAAAGTTATAGTTATAACTCACATCGGATGCACACCTAAATACACATACTAACTCAACTCTTTCTCATATTTCTCTTTGGTTCCTGTTTTTACCAGTAATGGAACCTTTGATTATAAAATGAATAAAATTTTGGGAAATCTTGAAAATGTGTGGGATTTTTTTTCACATGAATTAGTCTTGTCTTTTATTCCCTCTTTTACTCTTTTCCACAAAGCTGTCTCTCCCTTTTCTTTTTATTATTGATTTTTCTTATTGATGGTTGCAGGGTTTGCTAGTTTGTTTCACCATAATTTATAGATGTGCAAACAAATTCTAGATACAGAATTTGTTTGTATTTTAATCTCCTAAAGGGCTGGTGACCACTTTTTTCCTTTTGTCCTTTATCAATATCTGATAAATTTTTAGTCTGCCATGAACTGGTTAATATAGCCCAGATGATGATGATGTTATTAGTTTTCACATGGATGATCTGACATCCTTCTGCCAAACTCACATTTTATACACATTCACATGAATTCACTCTTCAACTAAGGAGCTACTGTCAAAATATTTTTGGTTGGGCTGCTCCTCACTTTGTAATTGCCTTGAACAGAGTCCCATGGAACAGATGTTATACATCCAGTCAATATGAATGATGCTCTATCTACATTTACGCTGTTGATTGGTTCTTTTGGCAACTTGTAAAGAGAACAATTTGGCTTCAAGTCCTTAATGCTAATATTGAATTCAAGATTTCTTAAAAAAAAAAAAAAGAATGGAAATTTGATGACATTAAACTGCCATTTGGAAATGCATGGAATGAATGATTCTCTTTTTTTTACTTTTTGGCATGTGACTGGCAACAATCCCTCACAACTATAGACCCAAACTGGGAGCCCAATTTGTACTTTTGCACAGTCTTTCACATATTAAGAGATTGGGCAGAGGGCGCCTAGGTGGCTCGGTGGGTTAAGCCTCTGCCTTCAGCTCAGGTCATGATCTCAGGGTCCTGGGATCGAGGCCCACATTGGGCTCTCTGCTTGCAGGGAGCCTGCTTCCTCCTCTCTCTGCCTGCCTCTCTGCCTACTTGTGATCTCTCTCTCTCTGTCAAATAAATAATTTTTTTCTCTGAAAAAAATCTTTTTTTAAAAAAGAGAGTGGGCAGAAAAATCAGACTGGAAATTTCCATTGTGATAATAGTAAGCAGTTTTCTGAAATCAAGACTCATTCACCAATAACTAGGAGTCACACATTGTTTCTTATATATGCTTAAAGACAGTGATAAATTATTAGAAAATATTTTACTAAATGATACACAGAATGCAGAATAAGAGTGGAAATGCAGTTAAATTTAGGCTTGGTCAATAGAAGGGATTTATTGCACTGTCTCTGAAGTACTTCTCTCATACATTTATGGAAGTCAGTGATCAACCTCTTGAGCTCAAATATCAAACAGATTTTCTTTTATCAAGTAAATTTTCTTTAATAGGAAAGTTTATATAGGACTATTCTGAAAGAAGTGCGTATGAAATAAACTAAGAACATTGGCTACTATGTTTTATGAAAGGAATTTTTATGGACATTAACACAGGTCACTAAAACCAACTGAACAGAGAGAACAAGAATAATAGTTATCAGGGGCTGAGGGTTGCAGGGGATAGAAATATACTAGCAAGAGAGGGAACAGAAGTAGGGGGAGTGGAAGAGGGAGAAGCAGGCTCTCCATGTAGCAAAAGCCCAATGTGGAACTCAATCCCAGGACCCTGGGATCATGACCTGAGCTCAAGGCAGATGCTAAATGACTCAGCCACCCAGGCACGTTTTTCTAAGTTTTATGGCGAGACTGCTTAAGGTATACTCTCCTTGCAAATTTCAAATACACAACACAGTAGTATTAACTATAGTCTCCATTCTATACATTAGATCCCCAGAGCTTCCTCATCTTGTAAGTAAATGTTTGCCCCCTTTAGCTAGTATATTTCTGTCATATAAATAAATAAAATCTTTAAAAAAATTAGAAAGAGGTAACCAGGTGAGGTGATGAATGTGCTAATTAATCTGGCTGTAGTAATCATTCCATAAAATATACATATGTCAAATCATCACATTGTATACTTTAAATATAAGCAATTGTATTTGTTACTTATAAATTGTGGCTTAGACCTCAATAATGTTGAAAATACAACAAAAATAAAATAAATGAAAGATTTTGTCAAAGAAATCTAATATAGAAAACAATTTATAGAGGCAACTGGGTGGTTCAGTCAGTGAAATGTCTGCCTTTGGCTTTGGTCATGATCCCAGGGTCCTGGAATTGAGCCCAGCATTGGGTTTTCTGCACAGCAGGAAGTCTGCTTCTCCCTCTCCCATCACCCCACCTCCTAGCTTGTGCTCTCTCTCTCACTCACTCTCTCTCTTTCTCAAATAAATAAATAAAATCTTTTTAAAAAAGGAACCCCATTTATAAAACAGAAAAGTACTGAGTCTCTCCATTTGAACTGATGATCCATCAGCATGTCATTCTCCTCTTTGTACACAAGCACGTGTGCAAGACACACAGACACTCTCAAATATGTACATGGGGGAAGACTGAGGGACAGAGAGCAAAGGCAATGTCTGTTTTTTTCCAAGGAAGACTTAGATCAGAAAAACTTAACTTAAGATGTCTCCTCTGTATTGTTCCTTCTCTAACTGTATACAAATAAATGTCCCAGTATTTATAAAGCAAATTTGCTTGATAATTATGGGTCATAATGAAGTCATTTGTGGAATTATTTATGCACAAAGGCAGTAATAATGCACATATGTCTATACCTATCATCTATCTATCTATCTATCTATCTATCTATCTATCATCTATCTATCTATCATCTATCAGAAATAATCAATTGGTTTTGCTCACAATGATGAGCACCAGCAAATACTGAGTCAAGAATCATCATTATGGGGGCGCCTGGGTGGCTCAGTTGGTTAAGCAGCTGCCTTCGGCTCAGGTCATGATCCTAGAAATCCAGGATCGAGTCCCACATCAGGATTCCTGCTCAGCGGGAAGCCTGCTTCTCCCTCTCTCAGTCCCTCTGCTTGTGTTCCCTCTCTAGCTCTGTTTCTCTCTGGCAAATAAATAAATAAAATCTTAAAAAAAAAAGGAATCATCATTATGGTAAACCTAAATAATACTGTTAATTGATTCACTTGCAAAAAAAAAAAAAAGAAGTTTGGTTACACTTCTAACCTCTTTGATGTATTTTAACTTATTGAAAAGTCAAAATAATCCTATGGTATGCCTGTCACTATACTCTCCAAGCTACAGATGAAAGAAGCAATGTCAAAATAAAGTAAGTAACTTGCTCATAGTCAGATAGTGACAAGTGGTAAAGCGTGTAATATAAATTTCAGAGTGGGAGCTTATTTATCTATTTGTTTTTATTGAAGTATAATTAACATACAGTGTCATATTAGTTTCAGGTATACAATAATAGTGATCAATAATTCTCTACATTTCTCAGTGCTCATCAAGGTAAGTGTGTTCTTAATCCCTTTTTTCTATTTCACCCATCCACCAACCCATGGGGGTTTAATATTTTCATTATATTCCTCCTCATAGAATCATACACAGTACCTTTAACAAAGCAATGATATAAGAAATAAAAATTTGAGGAGTAAGTGGAACCAATTAACTGCTCACACACAGAGACATATGCATTGCACACACATACATGCACACACATACAGAAGAAACTTTATATGCCAATTGGGAGAGGATTTAAATGAACATTCAGTTCCTTAACTTCTCTGTGACATTTTATAAATATCAAGTGCTTTTCATTTACACACAGTCTATGCAAGTTTACTGTAAATATAGAAACACTGTTACTTTCCATAAGAACAACGTAGCATGGGTGCCTTGGTGGCTGGGTTGTTAAGCATCTGCCTTCAGCTCAGGTCATGATCCCAAGGTCCTGGGACCAAGTCCTGCTATCGTGCTCTGGGCTCAGCAGGAAGCCTGCTTCTCCCTCTCTCACTCTCTGGCTTGTGTTCCCTCGCTAGCTGTGTTTCTCTCTGCCAAATAAATAAATAAAATCTTTTTAAAAAATGAAGCAGTTTGATAATTACATTTCATGCAGTTTTCAGAGTACTTTATCTTCTGCTTCATGCCACTGGATTAATTCAACAGTTCCTATTTCAACATATATTGTCCAGCGGTTCCTAAAATGAAATTTCTGTGAATTTCCTCAGACTTAAGAACTCATCAAAATATTTGAACAAGCCCTGCTATCTCCAAAAATAAACCATCAAACACAAAAATGTCTTTATTTAAAGTAGGAAAATGTGAATATATGAAAGGGAAAAATGATGTTTTGCCAATATCTCCTCCATAATCTACCCTTAAATCCATCTTATAATTCCTAAGGTGGAAATCAGATGAAGTATTCTTTTCCAGCATTACCCTATTATCAGCCATGATGGAACCAAAACAGTTATCTCCAGGGTACCTCAGGATTTCTCAATCTCTATACCAATCAATAATAGCTTTATCTAACAAGGGATTATACTTTGTGTACGTCCTGCATGGCAGGCATCATATTAGACATCTGTGATAACAGCTTACATAATATATGGACTCAACCCTCAACGGATTTAGAGTCTATTAAGCAAGATAAGACAAACATGAAGTACAATGAAATGTGACATGTTCATGATAAAAAACTGAATAACATGCTATGAGAGGAAATAAGAGGAATATATGAGTCAGACTTTAATTGAAAAATCAAGGTTGTACTTTTTGAGATGATCACAGGGTGATGTATGAAATTGTTGAATCACTATGTTGTACACCTGAAACTAATATCATACTGTCTGTTAAGTAATTGGAATTGAAATAAAAACTGCAAAAAAATAAATAGGATTGGATTTTTAAAGGGATGTAAATTTACCTGAATTTTTAAGTTTAAAAAAAAGAAGTTTAAATTTTGGTAAAAATGTACATCATCAGACAGAAAAACTAGCTTTTGTGAAATTACGGTATCATGACACCATACACTTTCCTCAAAAAACTTCATGGCATTTATTATGATAAAAATAACACTGGGAATGTGATTTGAGATAAGTCTAGGGAGGGACAAGTGTGCTAAGCTTGGGAGTTTGGAATTGGTCCTGAAAGTTATGCAGAATTGCTGAAACATTTAGAGCAGAATATTAATATGATGATAATTTTTAGACAGACTATTCTGTGGGTAATATTGTGGGTGGATTGTAGGGGATCCTGATTAGAGCCTAGAAAGCTAGTTATGTTATTGTTCTAGTCCAAGTCTTAACAGATGCGAATTTAAGATAAGATGAATTACCAGGAAAATAGAAGTTTTAGAGTAGATTAGATAGAAGAAGGTGGTAAGTGATAATGAAGAGAATAAATGCAATTCCCAGGTTTTTTGTTTTGGATAGACACATTCTTGCTAACATTATTTACTAAGAAAAGTGATACCAGAGGAGAGATGTGAATGGAACAAAAGAATTAGTTTCTGATATGTTGGGTTTGAGGTGCCAGGGGAATACCCAAGAAAAATATTCCATTAATCTTCATAAGAATTACTTATTTGACCTGATATGAAGGGGCACATGCACCCCAATGTTTATAGCAGCATTATCAACAATAACCAAATTAGGGAAGAAGCCCAAATGCCCACTGACTGACAATGGATAAACAAGAAGTAGTGTGTCTGTGTATGTGTGTATGTGTAATGGATTATTACTTGGCCATGAAAAAAAGAATGAAATCTTGCCATTTGCAACAAGGTAGATGGAACTAGAGTGTATCATATTAAGTGAAATAAGTCAGTCAGAGAAAGACAAATACTATATGGTTTCACTTATCTGTGGAATTTAAGAAACAAAACGAACATAAGGGAAGGAAAAGAATAATAAAATAAGATAAAAACACAGAAAGAGGCAAACCATAGGAAACTAACTATAGAGAACACACTGAGAGTTGTTGGAGGGGAAGGAGTTGGGTGGATGGACCAAATAGATGATGGACATTAAGGAGGGCACATGTTGGGATGAGCACTGGGTGTTATATGTAAATGATGAATCACTGAATTCTACTGAAACCAATACTACACTATATTGACTAACCTGAATTTAAATAAAATCTTGGAAGAAAAGAAAGTGTTTACTTGATAAATCTGAAATGAGAGTCATTAAATTGGACATGGGTTTTGATGACCAATTAGAAATGCAGACATCTAAGAGACCAAATGACACAGAAGAAACTACAAAAGAGATCAACTAAAATGTGTTCCGGTTATGGCAGTGGTCTTTAGTAAATTGGTTTATAGCTATTATTGCCTGGGGGTGTAGATATTAGAGCCAGACTACCTTAGCTCCAAGTCTGGCTCTATGTCTATCTAGATATATAATCTTGAGCAAGTTGTTGCTTAAAGTCTTTGAGCCTGCATATTAAGTTGTTAAATAAGAATAGTAATAGTTCATACTTCACAGGGTTACTGTGAAGTCTAGATATTAAATTATTTCAGTTCCTGGTAGATCATAGAGAACTAAATTAATGTCAGCTATTGTCAGCCATTTTTAACTTCTGAAATACAGGAACTCCTTACCAATTGAATGAAAAGAAATTAGAATTAGAAAGAAAAAAAAAAAAAAAAAACATGACCAGCAAGGAATCTTTTTAGGCCAGTTTTATAGAGGAGGAAATGAAGAGTAAGAGGGGTCCAAAAGCACATGATCAGTAAGTGGTGGGATGAATCTCAGAACCATCTGCTGTCAAAGTAAGTATTCTTAAATACAAATCCAGATAGCTAACAATATTTTCTAAAGGTTGGTTTTTCCATAAAGGTAGGACAGGAAAGGCATCAACTATGTCAGCTCGTTTTTATTCAGCTTCCACAGATAATTTATCTTTTGTATTGAGACACTGATGATGACAGAGAGTTCCGGCCACTTCCATGTTTGGAATTCAGTCAGGTTTACAGCTATCTTTGCACCAGCTTGAAGGCAGTCATATCAAAGCAAACTAGTTAGAAAAATATGGATGGAATAAGGAGTTCCAGGGGTTATTTCCTCAAGTTCCCTCTGATTAGAAGAGAATAAACCTAAATGATTGGTCATTTGCCTAATTCCCCGAAGCAGTAACTGAAATATTCAAGATACTTATTATCTAAAAAAGATTCTTTATCAATTCTAGCAGGATTTTTTTTTTTTAGTGGTGTCTTTGGGTTTTCTATATAGAGTATCATGTCATCTGCAAATAGTGAAAGTTTTATTTCTTCCTTGCCAATTTGGATGCCTTTTATTTCTTTCTGTCTTTTGGCTGCTGTGGCTATGAATGTCTGATTGCTATGCCTAAGATAATAAACAAATTCTGTAAAGTCACAGGATATAAAAATCATTGCATTTCTGCAACTGTACAACAAAGTACAACTTTGTGGTACACTAATAATGAAGCAGCAGAAAGAGAAATTAAGTGATCATCACCATTTACAATTGCACACAAAACACAAGATACCCAGGAATAAACCTAACCAAAGAGCTAAAAGGCCTGTACTCAAAAACTATAAAACACTGTTAAAAGAAATAGATGATGGCACAAAAAAATGGAAAAATATTCCATGCTTATGGATTGGAAGAACAAACATTATTAAAATGTCTATTCCACGTAAAATTTATATGGAACCAGAAAAGACACTGAATAGCCAAAGGAATGTTGAAAAAGAAAACCAAAGTTGGTGGCATCACAATTCCAGACTTCAAGCTTCATTACAAAACTGTAATCATCAAGACACTATGGTACTGGCATAAAAAAACAGATACATAGATCACTGGAACAGAATAGAGAGCTCAGAATTGGACCCTCAACTCTATGGTCAACTCATCTTTGACAAAGCAAGAAAGAATGTCCAATGCAAAAAAGACAGTCTCTTCAACAAAAGGTGTTGGGAAAATTGAACATCCACATGCATAAGAATGAAACGGGACCATTTCCTTACACCACACAAAAAGACAAAATGGATGAAAGACCTCCATGGGAGACAAGAATCTATCCAAATCCTTGAGGAGAACACAGGAAGCAACCTCTTGGACCTCAGTCACAGCAACCTCTTCCTAGAAACATCACCAAAGGCAAGGGAAGCAAGGACAAAAATGAACTATTGGGACCTCATCAAGATAAAAAATGTTTTGCACGGCAAAGGAAACAGTGAACAAAACCAAAAGACAACTGACACAGTGGGAAAAGATATTTGCAAATGGAGACACATCAGATAAAGGGCAGTATCCAAAAATCTACAAAGAATTTATCAAAGTTAACAAATCTAATCAAGAAACGGGCAGAAGATATGAACAGACATTTCTGCAAAGACATCCAAATGGCCAACAGAGACATGAAAAAGTACTCATCATGGCTCTGTATCAAGAAAATACAAATCAAAGCCACAGTGAGATATCAACTCATACCAGTCAGAATGGCTAAAACTAACTAGTCAGGAAACAACAGGTCTTGGCAAGGATGTGGAGAAAGGGGAACCCTCCTACACTGTTGGTGGGAATGCAAGCTAGTGCAGCCATTCTGGAAAACAGTACGGAGGTTCCTCAAACAGTTGAAAGTAGAGTTATCTTACAACTCAGCAATCGCACTACAGGATATTTACTCTAAAGATACAAATGTAGTGATCCGAAGGGGCACATGCACCCAAATGTTTTTAGCAGCAATGTCCATAATAGCCAAACTATGGAATGTCCAACAGATGAATGAATAAAGAAGAGGTATGTATACACACACACACACACACACACACACACACACACACACAATGAAATACTATGTAGCCATAAAAAAAAACCCTAAAATCTTGCTATTTGCAATGACATGAGTGGAACTAGAGGGTATTATGTTGAGTGAAATAAGTCAATCGGAGAAAGACAATCATCATATGATCTCTCCAATATGAGGAATTTGAGAAGCAGGGTGGAGATTCATGGGGAGGAAGGGAGGAAGAATGAAACAAGATGGGACCAGGAAGGGAGACAAACCATAAGAGATTCTTAATCTTAGGAAACAAACTGAGGGCAGCTGGGGGCATGGGGAAGAAAGGATGGGGTGGCTGAGTGACATACTGGGGAGAGTATATGCTGTGGTGAGTGCTGTGAATTGTGTAAGACTGATGATTCACAGACCTCTAGCCCTCAAGCAAATACATTGTATGCTAATGTAAAAAAAGTCTATTCTGCCAAAAGAAATTTACACATTTAATGCAAATTTATCAAAATGCCAACAGCATTTTTCACAGAACTAGAGAAAAAAGGTCCTAAAATTCATATGGAATGACAAAAGGCCTTGGATAGCCAAAGCAATCTTAAAAAAGAAAAATAAAGATGGAGACATCACAATTTTGGACTTCAAGCTATATTATAAAACTGTAGTCCTCAAGACAGTATGGTACCAGCACAAAAAAAAAAAAAAAAAAAAAAAAAAAAAAAAAAAAAAAAAAAAAACCAGACACATAGATCAATGGAACAGAATAGAAAACCCAGAAATGGACCCACAACTTTGACAAAGCAGGAAAGAATATCCAATGGAAAAAATACAGTCTTTTCAACAAATACTGTTGGGAAACTGGATGGCAATATGCAAAAGAATGAAACTGGAACACTCAGCCATAAAAGAGAATGAAATCTTGACATTTGCAAAGACATGTATAGAGGTAGAAGATATATTAAGCAAAATAAGTCACCCAGAGAAAGACAAATTTCAAATACCATATGGCTTCATTCATATGTAGAATTTAGGAGACAAACTAGCAAAGGGGGGAAACGAAAAAAGCAAACCAAAAATAGACTCTCAACTACAGAAAACACACTGATGGTTACCAGAGCGGGGAGGTGCATAAGGGGGAATGAATAGGATTTAGGAGTACACTTATAATGAGCACCAGGTGTTGTATGGAAGAGTTGAATTACTATATTGTGCACTTGAAACTAGTATGATATTGCATGTTAATTACCTGGAATTTAAGTAAAAATTAAAAAAAAAAGATTCTTTAGAGGAACAGACTGGGATGAAAATAAAATCCCTTTGTTGTTGCTGTCCACCCCCACCACTCACCCAGCATTAAACAGGAAAGAGCAGATCAGTCATACTATAAACTATGCTTTTTTGGCTTATGTAATACGAGGATGTGAGAAATTTATGATCTTATCACATATTCCATTCTCTCTCTCAAATGCCTGCAAATAAGTTGTGATCACCTTGAATTCTGTGTCTCACTTACTGTTGGATTTTTACTAATATGCATTCATTCCTTCATTCATTTTTAAAAATTCAGTAAATGGTTATTGACATGATACTGTGTACTAGATGGTTTCCTCATCACTGGGGATTAAAAGGTGAAGAGAACTGATTAAAGTCTCCACTCATGGAGCTTACATTCTTACTGATGGAGCCAGACAATGCACAAATACAGAAGTAAAATACACATTATGATGTCCACCAAAACGTTCTATGTGTATGTTACAGCAGCATTATTCATAATATGAAAAATTGGATACAACCCAAATGATGAACCATCAACTGAAAATTTTTTTAAATGTGTTGTGTCCATAAGAGAAATATATAATTCAGGAATAAATGTAATGAACTGCTTATACATGCTTCAAAATGGATAAACAAATATTAGAACGTTTACACTAAGTAAGAGAAGCCAGTAACAAAAGATTACATATTCTTTATTCCTTTTATAGCACAGGTGCCAAACAGGCAAATTTATAGGGACAAAAAGGTAGACTAATGACCTTCTAGAAGTGGGGAGGAGAGAATAGATAGTGACCACTAATGTGTGAGGGGTTTCACTTTGACATTAAAAAATGTTCCAAGAGTAGATGGAGGTGATGCCTGAACAACTTGGCAAAAATAATAAAACACACTGGGGCACCTGGGTGGCTCAGTTGGTTAAGCGACTGCCTTCAGCTCAGGTCATGATCCTGGAGACCCTGGATCAAGCCCCACATGGGCTCCCTGCTCGGCGGGAGGCCTGCTTCTCCCTCTCTCATCCCCCCTGCTTGTGTTCCCTCTCTGGCTGTGTTTCTCTCTGTCAAATAAATAAAATCTTTAAATAATAATAATAATAATAATAAAACACACCGAATGGTACGCTTTAATTGGATGAATCTTATGGTCTGATTGAAGTTGTGAAAAAAATAAAATATGTAATACCTATTATGTCAGATCATGATAAGTGCTCCAGAGAAATATAAAACAAGGAGGGAGGATAGGTAGTGGGACATGAACATATCTTGCGGAAGACCTCCCCAAGGCAGGGAAATAGCAACCTCAAAGATCCCTAATCTAGAGTATGACTAGTGTGTCTGAAGAACAGTAGCAGGGTCATCATGGTGGAGCAAGGAGTACTAGGGAAATTAATAGGAGATGAAAAGAATGGTGACATGGGCTCTATGGTGAAGGGTCTTATAAAGCCTAGACAAATTTCAGCTTTTACTATGAGCAAATTTCAGAGGGTTTTGAGCAGAAGCACAACATTAACTGATTTATGTGTTCTATGGATCACTCTGGCTACTCTGTGAAGACCAGGCTATAGAGGAGCAAGAGAAACAGGGAAACCATTTAAAAGGGAATTTCAATAATTCTGAAGAAAGATGGTGCTGACCTGAAAAAGTTGAAATATAAGGTGTGGTTGAGTTCTGGATTAAATAAATCAAATTAGATAGATCAAATTCTGGATCTGTCTATCTCAAAGAAGAGTCAGTAGGAATTGCTGGGAGAAAAAAAAAAAGTATATCCTTTTGATGGTAGATATTAGCTCTATCTTGGGTATTTCCCACTGAGTCAGATTATTTCTTCCCCTAAAACAGTTTTGAGACCCTTCTCTTGGAATTTGTCACAAAGTAAAGGTGACTTACTACTTATGGTCAAATTTACCCTCAAGTAATATTAAAATGATAAAATATTTGGGTACATTGAGAACTGGGTATGATAGAAATTTTTCTTGTAAATATTCTATCAGTCACACTGGAGGCTGACATTCTATCTGCCATTTATCCCAGAGACAGGTTGCTCTTTTTTTAAACATAAAATGAAGTATTTTTCTTCCATTAAGGAATCATGTTAAATAAATTCTGTATTTATTAAAAGACAGAATCACTCAGCAGAACAACATACTAGTGAAGAAAAAATATGAAAATATTAAGACTAATCATTTCACTTACGTCACCCATGTCACGTTAGCTCTAGAATATTGGCAAAATTGAAATATCATTTCTCTAATTCTGGTTTGAGGCAAACATTTAAATTCACACAAGTTAAATAATTTTATCATAAGAATAATTTTGATATTTTTGTACAATTGCATATTGTATATGCTTATGATACTAAAATCTTATTTTGAGTCACAGATCTCTTCAGCTTTTGAGATTTGAATATTCAATTGTCTGCTTATCATCTCTACATGGTTGTCCATCTTTTTTTCTTTAACCTTTATCTCATAGGGTCTCATTTCAATATCCTTCTGTTTATAATGGCAAAACCATTACCCAATTGTCCAAACTTGAAATTTGTGAATTACTTTCCACATCATCTTCTCTTTACTTATTCCACATGAAATGGGTCATCATGGCCTCCTAATTCTACTGAAATTTTGACACCATCTTAATCCAGGACCTCTGGCTTTCTCTCCTGAAAAATTAAAATAGCCTTTCTAAGTAAAATGATCTATCTACTTCATTCACGCAAAGGCCACTTTCTAGAGATATCATGGTAAATGATTAAAATAAATTAAAACTCTTTAAAAAAAAAAAAAGATTTTATTTATTTGACAGAGAGAAACACAGCCAGAGTGGGAACACAAGCAGGGGGAGTGAAAGAGGGAGAAGCAGGCTTCTGGCCGAGCAGGGAGCCCAATATGGGACTCGATCCTGGGTCTCCGGGATCATGACCTGAGCCGAAGGCAGTCGCTTAACCAACTGAGCCACCCAGGCGCCCCATAAATTAAAACTCAATATAAAAAATGAAAAATCAGTTGCTCAATAAATATTACCTATTAATGTTAATATTGCCAATAATGTACAGAACCTACCTCTTAGGGCTTAGAATTAAAATACAGGTTGATAATTTCTGTTAAGCAGTTAAGTCCAGGGTATTATAGGATCACAGTAAAGGACATTGAACTCAGTCTCGTCTATAAGAGAAAGTTAATCATAAGTTCAGTTATGTCACAGACACTGCCACAGTCACTGCTTTTTTAGTGAAACCTATCATAAGTCTTCACACTGAATGCATACTGAATAAATGCATGCATACATGCATGCATGAATGAATAAAAAATTAACACTTTATCTGAGATGAGAACTGAAAGTTTCAGTCTAACATATTAAAGCCCTATTGTTTTAGTACTTCCCTATTTTCTTCTACCCCCACCACCTATCAACCACTATTCCACTCTTTGATACTGAGTATATGTATTTTTCTGTTTTATTTTCTTACTTTTTTATTTAGCTTAAGGAAGTGGTTGTTTCTTTTTTTTTTTCTTATTGAGGTATAATTGACATGTAACCCTATATCAGTTTCAGGTGTACACTGGAATGATTCAGTATTTGTATATACTGCAAAGTGATCACTGAAAAAAGTTTAGTTAAACCATATCACCATATATAGTTACAGAGTTTGGTTTTCTTGTGATGAGGACTTTTTTTTTTTTTTTTGACAGAGAGAAACCCAGCTAGAGAGGGAACACAAGCAGGGGGAGTGGTAGAGGGAGAAGCAGCTTCCCACTGAGCAGGGAGACTGATGGGGGGCTCGATCTCAGGATTCTGGGGATCATGACCCAAACTGATGGCAGATGCTTAATAACTGAGCCACCCAGGGGCCCCGATGAGGACTTTTTTTTTTAAGTTTCCATTTATTTATTTTTACTAGAGAGAGAGAGAGCATGAGGGGGTGCAGAGGGAGAATACTCCCCACTGCGAAGGGAGCCTGATATGGGACTCGATCCCAAGACTCTGGGATCATGACATGAACTGAAGGTGGACACTTAACCAACTGAGCCACCCAGGTGCCTGATGAGGGCTTTTAAGATCAACTCTCTTAGCAGCTTTCAAATATACAATACAGTGTTATTAACTTTAGTCACCATGTGATACAATACATCCCCTCCTACTTAATTATTTTATAATTGCAACTTTGTACCTTTCAACTTCCTTTATCCCTTTCTCTCCCCTTCCCCACCTCTGGCAACCACCAATCTGCTCTTTTTATCTGTGAGCTTGGTTTCATTGTCATTGTTGTGATTGTTTGTTTTTAATTTCACATATAGGTGAGATCACATGGTATTTGTCTTTCTCTGCTTGACATTTCACTTAGCATAATGCTCAAATTTGAATATTTTGGATACCTTCTGTAAGTGGAATCATGCAGTATTTGTCTTTATGTGACTTGCTTATTTCACTAAACATAATGTCCTCAAGGTTCATCTACATTGCAACATATTGCAAAATCTCCTTTTTTAGCTTGAAATATTATTCATGAAGGGTGTGACCAGGGTAAGCATAAACTGAGAACACTGACACAGAATTTCCGAGACTTCTCTGTAAAACATCCATCTACAGAGGAGAGAAGAGGTATTTGGTGCTATGTATTGCTTAGGATAAAAAAGAGAAAGGAGAAAATTGAGGATAAGACAAGGTCAAGTCCTGGTGAATATGAGCTCTGAAAATCCTCGCTCATTGGTCAAAAAAGTCCTTTGAAGAGGCAAGTATTTTGTAAACTAACAAATGCCAGAGACTTGAATCAGTTTTCATATTTATATATAGTTATGGACTTATTACTAATAATCTACTAAATAAATTATCAAAAGCCCCAGAAATTTAGTATTCCTAAATTACATGTACATTATCAGAGTTGCTGAGGTTCTAATATAGCAACTTAATGAGTCCGTGCATGTTTCCATGCAGATAGGCAGAAATTATATGCTCTAAAATAATGCATTATTGGTGATATTTTGACTTGATTTGTCTTGATTTCCATTTGCTTACTTTTAAACTTTTAATTATAAATTAGTATCTATTTAATATGTGGTGGATGTTTGCATAACCCTGGAGCATGCACTTATTTGCATATTTGTGGTCTATAATTTTACAATAGCTAGGCCTTAAGACATTTATATGCTGTAGTTAAAACATGAATCATCATATCCCTATTGCTAAAGGAAACAGATATATAGCCCTCCAAAAATTGCTTATAGAGTGTGATACTTCATTGGTGATTTGTTCTTTATGGGATTGAGAAAAAAAATGCATGTGAAAAATTGCAAAATAACCTCAAGGTAAGTGTAATAAAATTATTCCCTTATTTCAAAATTGGTATGGCATTGTGTTATAAATAAGGGTATAAGCTCATAGTATAAGCCTTATGGCATATTTTAAAAAAAAGAAATGCCTATACATTTTGTATTTATTACCTATTGTTGCATAACAAAATATTCCAAAATAGTGGTTTAAAACAACAATAATATTTATTATCTCTTGGTGTCTATGGATCAGTAATTTCAAGTGGACACAATAGTGACGCTTTGCCTCTGTTCTCTGATGTCTAAGGCCTCAGATGAAGACTGGAAGTTTAGAGCCTGAAATCATCTGAAGTCTTGACCAAGCCTGGGAGATCCATTTCCAAGGGGATTCACTCACAGGATAGCAAGTTTTTTTTGTTTTGTTTTTTTTTCCTACATGGACTTCATTCATGAACTCCTCCACAGGGCCACCAATGTACCTTAAAAGGATAATGCTAGCTTCTCATTACAGAGAGTGATCCAAGAGAATGAGATGGAAGGTTTGATTCCTTTTATGATCTAGTCTTAGAAATTTAGTGTCCATTTTGCAACATTTTATTCATTAGAAGGAGCCCCTAGTCAGTCTTGCATTCAACTTTTGAAATTAGGTAAGTAGGTTCCAACACTTGAAATAAGCACATACAGAAATAAATGGTAAGAATACAGCCTTGTCGAACGTCCTGAAGTTGTTCAAGTTAGTGGGATAAACTAGAGACATTTAGCTGTTCTTATTGTTTTATTATTATTATCCTCTGTAATCACAATTTGAATCACATGCTGTGGAGGTGTGGAATAGCTTGATTAAATTAATCAGATTAAGAATGCTTTATAGGAATCAATTATGAAGAATGCATGGTTCATAAACTAAAAGCACATTAATACTGGAATACATGAGACAAAGTTTTGAGGAAGAAGTTCATGTCTAACAAATTCGAATCAAGATTAATGAAGTACAACTCTCCTATGATCTCAGATATTAAAATTAAGACAATAGTCCAGTTTTCAACCAAGAAAAGAAGTTATTCTAGGTTAAGACATCATAAGGAATGAGTTGGGAAAAAAAAAAGACTTGAATTTTTTTTAATGAAAAAATTGAGAGTATCTAAAAGTCATATAATTATAAATTGACTAAAAAATCCCTTAATATTCACTTCTAATTAGCATTTTATAATCTGTTATATTTATCAGCTATTGTTATTTCTGTATTTATAAAATAAAGTGACTCTTAATTATATAATCATGGATATAAAGTCAATAGCTACTAGTTCCACTTCTTTCCAGGCATTCACTTCATTATGTGCATATATGTGGTTTATCATTGAATTTCTGTTGATGTTTTAGATTTCACTATCACAGAAGACCACAATTTTATGGACTTTTCGAGAAGATTTATACTCATTGGCCATTTTTATGATTTCTTTAGAGTAATGTCAAGTTCTTTGCTCATTTTTTAAAAATTTTTTTATTTATGTATTTGACAGAGGGAAACACAGCAAAAGAGGGAACACAAGCAGGGGGAATGAGAGAGGGAGAAGCAGGCTTCCTGCTGAGCAGGGAGCCCAATGAGGGGCTTGATTCCCGGATCATGACCTGAGCCAAAGGCAGACACTTAACAACTGAGCCACCCAGATGCCCCTCCTTTTAATAATTTTAATTTTAATAATTGTATTTTAATTTTGTTTTTGCTATTGAATTGTAGGAACTCATATATGTGTATATATATGAGTATATATATAATATATAGTATTAATAACTAGACATGTATTTTGCAAATATTTTCTGCCATTGTACAGGTTCCTTTTTTACTTTGTTGATTTTTCCTTTGCTCTGTGAAAGCTTTTAAGGCTGCTGCAATTCCATCTAGTTTTACTTTTCTTGCCTGCGCTTTTAGTGTCATATCCAAGAAGTCATTGTCTAAACCAATGTCATGAAGTTTTATTTCTTTAGGTTTTCTTCTAGGATTTTACAATCCTTTTGTGCATTATTTGTTTCTTCTTATTAAATTAATGAAAGCAACTCATCTCTCTTGTTCTCCGACTGACCTCTCTTGCTCTGAATAGATAATATCAACACTGGTTTCACAGAACTTATTGAAGGTATTGTAGCATATTTCTCCATGGGGAGGAAATGTTCATCTGAACTCATGATCCATTATGCCATTTAAGTCATTTTATTATTAATGATCTACTTTGCATCTTTAAATCTTTTCTTCTGCACTATATCTTACCTTTGATAGCTCTACTCTTAAATCTAATCAGAAAGTAATGTTTTCATCTTTCCCCCACTTGTTCATTTCCAGTACTGCTCTATGTCTGACCCTTTTTTTACCCTTGATATTCTTAAAAGAATAGGTTACTTATATGTTCATTTTTATTGCTATAAATTTTCCTTAGGTTGAATATAATAAATTTAAAAGATATTATTAATTTTATTTTTGAAAAATACTTGAAAATTTCCATTTTGAAGCTAATGTAAATAATGCATACCTAGAGATTCTTCTATGGATCTCTTGGTAAACATGTGCACCCTTTTCCACTGGGTACTGAGAGTAGATTTGATGCTATTTCATTAACTATTTTCATGTCAAGTTTTAGTAAATTATGCAAAATGAGGTCTTTTTAATTTTTAAAGATTTTATTTATTTATCTGACAGAAACAGATTAGGCAGGGAACACAAGCAAGGAGCGTGAGAGAGGAAGAAGCAGGCTTCCTGCTGAGCAGGGAGTCCAATGTGGGGCTCCTTCTCAGGACTCTGGGATCATGACCTGAGCCAAAGGCAGATGCTTAATGACTGAGCCACCCAGTAACCCCCAATATGAGTTTAAAAGAAAGATAAAACTATTTCACTTTGTCACCATACTTGATATCATTAGACATTCAATTTGTGTCTTGCTGGTGTTTGTGTTGGAGTAACTCATTGTGGTGTTAATGTTCACTTCATTATTTAAAAAGTTAAGCATTTTGAGGTGACTGGGTGGCTCAGGTCATGATCTCCGAGACCCAGGATCTAGCCTCACATTGGGCTCCCTGCTTCTCCCTCTCTCACTCCTCCTGCTTGTGTCCCCTCTCTGGCTGTGTTTCTCTCTGTCAAATAAATAAAATCTTAAAAAAAAAAAGTTAAGCATTTTTTGCACTGTCTGTGAGCAATTTCATAATATTTCAGAAAGTGCACAGTGAAACCTCTAGTCTTTTTCTTAGTAACTTGTAAGACTTAATTATTCTGGGTAGATTGTGGTTTTCTATGGTGTAGATATTATATCTAATTCTTTCCTTTTCTTGTTTTCTCCTAGCTATAGCTCTTCATAAATACAAATGCTTAATATAGTCCAAATATGAGTATGTGTATATCTATATATAGTTTTAGATATCTTTGCCCTTTGAAAACTTATGGATATATTTTCCTATGTTATTTTCTTGTTAGATTTGTCATTGTTCCCTTCTTATTTAGGTTTAGAATTCACTTGGAATTGTCTTTTGTGGATATTGTGAAGCAAGAATCAGTTTGTTTATTTTTTCTTTATAAATATTCAAGTATCCAAGCACAATTTATGAAAAACCAACATTACTATCAATCAAGTATCCTTATATTGTTCTATTCCTGGGCCCTATTTGCTTTTGTTAATCAATTCACCTATTGTAATGTATATATGAGTTTCTTCTAGTAATTAGAAAAAAATCATTTTAATTAATTTGAAAACACCAATTTTATAATATATTCTTAATTTTTACTTATATTCAGTATGTACTGAATATCTATTATGAAAAATTATGGAATTAATAGTCTTTTATTCTATTGCAATTTTTCTCACTAATACCTGATTTTATTTGGTTACTTATTTGTGTTTACATTTAAACTGTTAACTATATTTAGACCTTAATCTCTGACTTGTTTAAAATATTTTTGCCTTAACTAAAGGAAGTCAGCACATCTTACTGTTTTTTAATCTTCTTTCTTTTTTCGTTTCTTGTGTTTGTTATACTATTTCTATTTTATCAGAGTTTATAACACTTACATTCAGATCTGGAACCATCATCCCTTTGTGGTTACAGCCTAACACTTGGAGAGAAGCAGATTATTTCTCGCTGCCAGTTATTTTACCTTTATAATTATTTCTTGGTTTTCTTTCAGTGATTTACATAGGAATGATCTATGGAAACAATGTTCTTTCCTATTAGGTATTTAAACCAATATTTGAGTTATCTAAGATGAGTGAGTTCTAGAGATCATTTTTGTCTGTAGTTAGTGATACTGTATCATGCACTCTAAATATTTGTTAAAAGGGTAGATATCACTTTTACCATAATAAAACCAACCACTGTCACCACCACCACCAAAGCATAGGGCAAGAGGAAACTATTGGAAATCATGGATATATTTAAACCCTGATTGTGGTGATGGTTTCACAAATGTATACATAGGTCAAAACTCTTCAAAGCATATAACTTAAGTATGTGAAGTTTTTTATATATCAGTTGTACCTCAATAAAGCTGTTATAAATAAATAAAACTCATTTATAAAGACCTTGAAATGCACCAATAAATAAAAATGAGTTGCATTACTGCAAAACTGATCTATTTTAACATTCAATAAATAATACTGATAATTGTGTAATTTTTTAATTACAAAGTTAAAACCCAACTTTTGCATCAACATGGATGGGAGTGAAGGAGATTATGCTAAGTGAAATAAGCCAAACAGAAAGTCAGTTATCATATAGTTTCACTTATGTGTGGAACATAAGGAATAGCATGGAGGACATTAAGAGAAGGGAAAAATGTAGGGGAAGAAATCAGATTGGGAGATGAACCATGAGAGGCTACAGACTCCAGGAAACAAATGGAGGGTTTTAGAAGCAGGGAGTTGGGATATGGGTGAGACTGGTGATGGGTATATGCAAACAGTGAACCATGGAACACTATATCAAAAACTAATGATGTACTGTATGGTGACTTAACATAACACACACACACACACACACACACACACACACACACACACACAAAACTAATTTCCTTTGACTTTATGTTTAATTGATAGTTTGGATATTTTTTGTTCTGTTTCACTTTCTTTATTTATTGATTCAGTATACATGTCACCACTATATTTAAGTGTACAATATTGCTTCGCAAAATGCTTAGGCTATTCTATAGCTTTCCATAAAAATTATTTTATCTTTTTGTATGGCAATCCAAAATGCTTTTTTATTTACCTGTGGGTGCTAATTTATTTTCTAGAACATGTTTTTATGATTGTCATTCTGAATCAATGTTTCTTGAAATATGGTATATTTAAAATGTAGATTAAAAGTTTTCCATTAATTTCAGAAACAAAAGTTATATCTTAAAATTTTTGTTCTGCTTAATTTAAAAAAATAAAACCTAAATTTTATTGTTTAGAGACTTTAGTTATGTAAATACTAGATGTTCCTAATTATGTGTAATTTCCTCTATTATATTTTTCCTTTTTTATGTTTACTTATTTCATTTTCATTTTCATTTCTGGTTTCCTGATTTCTTAGTATGTTTCCAAAATGTTGGAAATGTCTTCCTTAGTGACTTTTCTACTTTACTTTCTTTTCTGTGACAATTTAATTTTATTTTCCACATCTTTTCTATGCCTCAATAGCCAGAGCAAATGCATTTCCATCTTTATAAAAGCTCTTAGATTTCTATTATGTATTCTTATTTCATGCAACTAATTATTTCTTTTTCCTTTTTTGTTCACTTTTCTTTAATCCATTCATGACAAAACAGTTCATTTTAATTGCCCTTCATTTCATAAAAATTTTTTTCTAGGGATTTCTTTTTTTCTTTTATTTTTTATTTTTTCAGTGTTCCAAGATTCATTGTTTATGCCCTACACCCAGTGCTCCATGCAATATGTGCCCTCAATACCACCACCAGGTTCACCCATCCCCCACCCCCTCGCCTCCAAGACCCTCAGTTTGTTTCTGAGTCCAAAGTTTTTCATGTTTCATCTTCCTCCCCGATTTACCTCACTTCCCATTTCCTTTCCTTCTTCTGGTGTCTTCTGTATTACTCCTTATGTTCCACAAGTAAGTGAAACCATGTGATACTTGACTTTTACTTCTTGGCTTATTTCACTCAGCATAATCTCTTCCAATCCAGTCCATGTTGCTACAAAAGTTGGGTATTCATCCTTTCTGATAAAGGCATGATATTCCATTGTACATATGTACCACATCTTCTTTATCCATTCATCTGTTGAAGGGTACCTTGGCTTTTTCCACAGTTTGGTGATTGTGGCCATTGCTGCAATGAACATTGGGGTACATATGGCCCTTCTTTTCACTACATCTGTATCTTTGGGGTAAATGCCCAGTAGTGCAATTGCAGGGTCATACATAGCATAGCACTATTTTCAATTTTTTAAGGAATCTTAGGGAATCCCGTTTTCTTACATGACATTTGTTTTTTATATCTCATCTGTGTTCACTCATAATGTCCTTATATGATCTGTTGCTGTTTCTTTCCAAATTCTTATTTTCAAAGGATAAATGTTTTTCCTGGGTAAATTATTTGAATCCAGCTTCTGCAGGGGAAAGAGACAGGACCATGTCCATGTCTTGAAGGGATAACAGATTACTCAGGATAAGACTATTATCCACAGTGAGACTGTTAGACTTTACTCTTTCCAGTCAATAAAAACAAGCAGCTGGAGTTTATTCAAGATACAAAATCTATCCTCCTTCCTGCCACTGCAGTGACCTATAGCTTCCTTCAAATATGGTTTGTGTTTGTGATCCCTTCAGTAGTTATAACTCCTCTGATTCTTAGAATTTACCCTAGTACAGGGAGAATTCTAACTCCAGAACAAGCACTTGTCCTCATTCTTCCAAATAAAGAATTTAGGTCTTTCAACTTAAATGTATTTGTGTTCCTAATAAATATGTTCCTAGCTATCTCTGAAACCTACAATTGCAGTGTCTCTTCTGCTTCACTTCTATTTGCATTTACCTATACCTAGACCACTGCTCAGCCTGCACTTCTCTGTGCTATTTCCATTTATTTTGGAATTAAGTGGTTTTACCTGTCTCTTAATATCTTTGTTTCTACTTCTTTTTCCTTTTGTTGCTTTGAAGTGATTTTGAGAAAGATAATAGGGAAATGTTATTCTTTACTCTGTCTTTATCAAAGTGAATGTCTCCGTTATCTTTCACATCCATCATCTTTATATTTCATTTGTGACCTATTTAGTACTCCATAGGATAACACTACAATATTTTCTTGTTTTTTTTTCTTTTTTGTCTTAGAGTGAAAACTTCTGAATGCAGTTTTCTTTTATTTTTCTAATTTATTTATACACTGTGAAGTACTTAGCATGGTGCCTCATGCAAAAAAGGATGCGAATAATGGAACATGCAACTAACAGTTGCTGAGAAGACAGATGATTTAGTTCTATGAATAAAGATTTTTGTTTTAAGGTTCAGTTTTGGAAAATCTAAAGATTTACCTAAGGAAAAGGATTAATTATGAAATGAAACACCAGAGCCTTAGGTTACTTGCTTCATTAAGGGTAAGATTTGTAATTGAGGGTATACTTTGAGTTAAAATTAATGAAAAGGAGGCATAAAATTCTAATTCATTGGCTTGAATGTTGTGTACTATATCTGATCTTGCTCTAAAACTGTAATGGAACTAAATGGGTCAGGACTGGTCTAACTTCTGATCTAGATTGAATTTAATTCAATTCATAGGAAGGATAAAAAAACATTTCCCTCATGAAATCAAATTAAATAAATTTTGTTAAATTCATTGGTTTGAATTGGTACAGTTTATTATGCTTTGACCAGATTGATTTCATTGAAAAAGTGTAATGGAATTATATGGATTAGGTAAGTGAGGGATGTTCTGAATTGAACAGAATGTCATAAATAAGCCCAGTCTTAAGTGATATGGTGTGCTTTGTATTTAAGTGAAAGTGATATCCTATCTAGATATAATTTAATAGAAATCCCTTTCTTAGAGCTTTATGCTGAAGGTATTTCTGGACACAAAATTAATAATTGAAACATTTCTAGGGAGAATAACTATTATATTATTTTTAGTCTACTTTTTACCTCAAACACATTCTCTCTCTCTCTCTCTCTCTCTCTCTCTCTCTCCCCCTTTCTCTTTTTCAAGTACTTTTTCTGATCAGCTATTCTGGCATTATTTCTCTTCATGAATGCATGTTAAAATTTCCAAAAGGCTAGATTGCATATCCATAGAAGGAACCTACATTTTTTTATTTCTCATTATCTCTTTCTCTCTCAATATAATATTTTGCTAATTCTGTCCTTGAAAAACCACCTTCAGAAATAGAAATGATTTGATTTATTTCTTAAAACCTTTTTCTATATAAGGATTTTATTTTTTATTTTATTTTTTTTAAACATTTTATTTATTTTGACAGAGAGAAACACAGAGAGGGAACACAAGCAGGGGGAGTGAGAGAGACAGAAGCAGGCTTCTCGCCGAGCAGGGAGCCCGATGTGGGACTCAATCCCAGGTCTCCGGGATCATGACCTGAGCCGAAGGCAGCTGCCCAACCAACTGAGCCACCCAGGCGCCCCACTATATAAGGATTTTAAAGAATCCTGGCAATCCTTGACATAATCCCTATAGCATATTGTTAAAAACTCCAGAAGTCAATATAAACCCAGTTTCTGGAGAAATGTCAAGTTCATTAACAAGAAAGGTAAGACAGACCAGCTCATTTTGACAAGTAAAGACAATGGGTGATTGACAAACATGGGGATTCTTCACTTTAAAAAATGCAGATGATCTAAAAAAAGAAAGAAAAGTGCAGTACAAGGTATACTTGTTAATGATATTAAAATTTCTCTCATCCACACAAAATGTAAATATGACATTCTAAACCTACAATCCTGACATTTAATCACAGTTCTCTTCATTGCTTATGGTAAGAAGACATTTTCTCTTTCTACTATAGGATTTCATATAGGAGGACTCATCTATAAATGTGACAATCTAAAACAATGATAGATCCCCATTTGTAAAATTTCCAGTTCTAATTAAATAAACACCTTCTATATATAAAGATATTTTTGCATTAAATCAGAATATTGACCAAATAACAAAGGGCCATAGTTGAATATTTTTTCTCCTAAAAGTCTGCTTCTGTATTTTAGATAACATAGGATTTTCAGGGTGCCTGGGTGGCTCAGGTTAAGCATCTGCCTTAGGCTCAGGTCATGATCCTGGGGTCTTGGGATCAAGTCCCACATCATGCTTCTTGCTCAGCAGGGAGCCTGCTTCTCTCTGCCTTCTTGCCTGCCACTCCCCCTGCTTGTGGGCTTGCTCATACTCTTTCACTCTCTGATAAATAAAATCTTTAAAAATAAAATAAATAAATAAATAAATAAATAAATAAATAAATAGAACTTCCCTTTGTTCATAAAAAAAATCACACAATTTTTTTTCCTCACCTAAATTGGAATCATCCACTTGAAAGCTAACTCTTGTCTTTAACATATATAGTATTACTTTAGATTTGAGCATGTGAAAATTTTGTATTCTTTCACTATTTATACCTAAAAGTACTGTGAAGGACTGCTTTCTTATGTTGTATCTTAATGTTTTAATTAATTTTTAATTTAATTTAATTTTTTGGTGGGGGTGAAGTGAAGTGCAGACAAATTAGTTTGTAGGTCCAGTGATGCTAACTAAAACATAAAGATATCTGGCTTTGTACAAACTGACAAAATACAACTATTCAGATATTTTGCAAATTTGTATTTGTAACTGCTTCTGAGTAGAATATTTGAAAAGGTACATTTGTAACAGCTTAATTTTTTTTCAATGAAACAAGGAGCTTGTTATTTATTTATTTTTAAAGAAATCACTTGTTACATATTTGCAGTTTGAGAATATCTGCATAACTCTTTCTTGTGCATCATGGTAGGAAATTTTAAACTATTCTGAAGTCTTTAGTTGCACAGAGGAAATTCAGGCAGTCTGGGTTTCAAATCTGGCTATGCTATAGCTGAGGTCTATGACTTCAAACAATTTCTTTTCTCTGATTCCCAGTCTCCTTGACTACAAAATGTGATATCAACTTCAAAACTGTCACATGATGATTAACTTACAATACTTTAAAATGCTTATAACAGTGTAGTTACCGAACAAATGCTACATTAATTGGAATAATCAAACTGCTTCAGTGAATGTGACATTTACTCTTGGTAGAAAAATCCATTCTATTGACTAAGTTATTCCTTGAGTTATAATTTTTCCAGAATATCTTTGCTATTTATTTTCTTCTAGTTATAGATTATAGGACCTTACTTATTTTTCTTTTAACCTAGCTGACTTTGAAGAATTCAACCTCATCTATTTGACAGCATACTAATCTCCATGTGGGAAATATGCTTAGAGATCCTCATTCCATATTCTATTGCATACTATGATATGTTCAATATCTAGTTTTCTTAATTTTCCCCCAAGTTTTTTCATGGAAAAAATAATTTATGCATTTTTATATGCTTATTCTGACCTGAAACTACGAAAAGAAAAGTTAACTTGGAAAATTAAAAAGGAGGGAGAGAAAAATTCTCTCTCCCTCATTCAGTTTCAGTTTTTGCATACTTTATTATTGTACCTCCCTGACAACAGAAGTAGATCTAAAACATAAAAGTGTTTTAATGTCTCAACTACTTTTCAACAGCCCATGCCAATAATTATTTTATAGAAATTTATGTAAACATCAATCCTGAATTACTTATTCCTGTGAAGTAATTGTGATGTTATCTTCCATTATATTGTACTTGATTACAATTGATCAGGAACTCATTTTCAAACAACTACTGTCTGTAGAACTCTCCATTAAGCCTTGTTTTAAGTATAGTTTTCAAAGATTTCATTTCCTCTCCAAGGGAATCAAGTTGGTAAGAAAGTATCACATATACCAATTAACAGAGAAGCATATGTGATATATAAAGATTTGATCACTGACTAGTATTGACTGAAGAAATTTAAAGAAGGTATAAAATGTTAAATCTGAGTACATAAATTAGGGAGGCAATGGAATACCTGGTTACTCAAAATAAAATAGTCAAATATTCATTGAGCAAAGACTATGTATAGGCTTTTTAATCTCATTTTTGTAATGATAGTTTATTAGAGAAAAAAAGATATACTGGTTTGGCGAGCTTATTCCTTTCAACAAAGTATATGAAATATTCATATTTCATTTCACATGACTATTATTAAATAGTCATTGTTCTGGGACTTGAAATAATTTGTTGTGTGTACAGTCTGCCTAGAGATCCACATGTTTTGTAATTAAGAATGTTCTCCTTGAAGGTAAGGGAATGAGACTGATTGGTTAGGTCACACTGCTGTGTAGTTTAAGTCTTATTCAATGATAAACTCAAACCTGAAGAATGTCAAGCAATATATAGAATTAATCAGGGGCCACAAAATTTTTACTGCAAAGAGCCAGATAGAATATACTTTAGGTTTGCAGCTTATGGAACTCCACAACTACTTGTCTCTGCCACTGTAGCATGGAATTAGTCATAAAAATACACATAAATGAATGGACATGGTTGTGTTTCAATAATACCTAATTTACTGTTTACTTAAAATACTGAGGTAGGTCAGATTTTGTCCTTGGGTCAACATTATTAATCCTTGACATAGACATATAATATGCCAATAAGCTTTATGCATATAAAGAATTATTGTGTTCTTCCAAATTTTAACTTTTTACTGTACCATGTATCTTAAAGGAGGATGCCAATAACTTCTGTGCATCTTTTGTGTTCCAATAATTTGTGGTAGAGCCTTTTTTTTTTTAAGATTTTATTTATTTGACAGAGAGAAACACAGCCAGAGAGGGAACTCAAGCAGGGGGAGTGAGAGAGGAAGAAGCAGGCTTCCCGCTGGGCAGGGAGCGTGATGTGGGACTGGATCCCGGGTCTCTGGGATCATGACCTGAGCCGAAGGCAGTCACTCAACCAACTGAGCCACCCAGGCATCCATGTGGTAGAGTCTTTATTATTATAACATCCCTTTACAACATATTGTGTCCTTAAATGTTATAGCCAGCATCCAAGATTATCCTCACTGTGTTCTTGTCTCCCGGTATTCAGACCCTTAAGTGATTCCCTTTCCATATCGAATTAGGACTAACTTGTAATAGGATACTGTAGAAACGATGTTTTGTAATTTCTGTGGGTAGGTCACCTTAAAAATGGTGGTTTCCACCTTGCATTCTCCTGGACCAGTTACTCTGAGAGAAACCAGCTGCCATGTCATGAACATTGTGGAGAGATCTACATGGTGAGCAACTGAGGTCTCTTATCAACAACACATTAATGTGCAAACTGTGTGAGTGAGCTGGCTTGGAAACAGATCCTCAAGCTACAGTCTAGCCTTCAGATGCCTAAATCCCCAATCAACCTCTTGACTTCAATTTCATGAGTGACCCTTAGCCGGAACCACTTAAGCAAGATATTCTCTGATTCCTGATACAAAGGAACCATGTATTATTTGTTTTATATTGTTAAGTACCCCCCCCAGCAATGATAACTAAAACATAATGGTTCAGATGAAAGTATAGCAAGCTTCTTCTGTAACAGGGCAGATTTTAAGTATTTCAGGGTTTCCACCTATGGTCTCTGTTGCACATGCTTAACTCCACCAGTGTAATGCAAAAGCACCCATAGGCACTATATAAGGATTTAGGAATGGATATTTTAATAAAACTTGAATTACAGAAACAGAGTAGGTTCAATTTGGCTTATATGCCAGGGTATTTTGATCCTTGTTAGAGTGAACCAAAAAAACAAAACAAAACCAAAAAGAAAATCTGAGAGTTCAGGTAACATCTTCACAAAATAATAATCTGCTTACTTATGCGATGATCATCAAAGCAGAAATCTTTTTTAAAAAGACTGTTATTTATTTATTTATTTATTTATTTATTTATTTATTTATTTATTTAAGAGAGAAGGAGAGAAAGCCTGCGTGCAAACAGGGAGAGGAGCAAAGAGGGAGGGACAGAGAATCTCGAGCTGACTCTATGCTGGGATCAATGTAGAGCTTGATCTTATTACCCTGAGATCATGACCTGAGCTGAAAACCAGAGTGGGATGCTTAACCAACTAAGCCACCCAAGTGCCCCTATTTTGTAGATTTTTTTAATTGAAAATATTTATTAATGGAAACAGTTAAGTACTTCAGACAAAGGATTAAGGTTTTGGAATTTTTTTTTGTAGATTTTGACACAACAAAAAAATTGAAAACTGTGGTGAATTTGAACCTAAGAGGTAAGGTTGTAACCTTTACAGATGCATTTCTTTTTAAGTTATAAGTGGGTGGACTGTTCATGTAGATGACCAGTTAGTTTCTGTACCTGGCTCTATCTACTTCAAATTTACACCACTTCATTTTTCTTAAACTCGTAAGAACAGATACTACACTTGATCTTAGCCAAAAAGGCCGAGAAGTGATACTGCTTCATTTTTTTTTGAAACCTATATGCCTTTTCTAGATTTTGTCTTATATATTTCAAAAAATAAAAATTTAACAAGGTGGGATCATGACTTATGTGAAACAGAGGGTTTCAATCAACTTGTCCAAATCAATGAACAATTTCTTTGCTTTAAGTATTGCTAAGACTAGATCAAATCTCAATTTCAGTGTATTCTAAGAGAGTCAAGGGTGATGAGTTATTCCAGAATTTTGTCATGACAATGGTAGAATTATTAAACAAATCACTAGAAGTACATTACATAATTTTAGTATTAATGATGACTATTACAAAATATTATTTCACTGAATGATGCAGTTTTCCATTCAAATGCTTTGACTAATATGAATCAAATAGGCTTTTTTAGTGATTTTACACATGCAGCTTTAAGATGAGTTCCTTATTTTAATGAAAGATTCATTGCTTTATGTGGAGAAAGGTGAATTATAGGAGTTTGACAAAATGAAGGCAGTTTGAGCTTTTGACCTTTGTGAGAACCTTCCTACAATAAATTCCTAGAGGGTAGGAAATAGACAATCTTAGCTGAATTTCCCGAATTTATACTTAGGAGTATTTAGACTTAGAATATGTAAATGGCTTACTTAAGGTAAAAAGTAAATATGTATCAAATGAAGACTAAGTACTGAGATTTCCACTCATCTACTATTTTCATTACATAATGCAGCTTTATTTTTTAATTTTTATTTCTTAAGATTTCTTTATTTTGGAGAGAGAGAGCATGCCAGCAGGGGCAGGGGGCAGAGTGAGAGGGAGAAAAGCAGACTCCCCACTGAATGGGGACCCCAACATGAGGCTCAGTCTCAGGACCCTGAGATCATGACCTGAGCTGAAATCAAGAGTCAGACACTTAATCGACTGAGCCACCCAGGTGCCGCTATAATGCAACTTCAAGTACAAAATTAGCACAAAATGATAAATGCTGTGGTGGGTGCTGCCATTCAAGTTATAACATCACTTCCTAATCTGAACAACATAACTTTCATGATCATAAGAATCATGGATTAGCCTGAAAATTAAATTGAGTATTACAGCCTATTAATTGCATGCTAGGCAAAGTTATTCATATATTTATCTGATGTTCATGATGATGAAAGTTCATTCACCTATGATTCAGAAACACTTGGATCTTATATAGCTTTGGTTCCACCAATTTTTTTGCTGTGTGACTCTGGTCCAACTGTCTTTGAATATCAGTAGCAAAGTTTATACGAGAATCAAGGTTGGTACTCTATTTGTAGCTGGTAACAGAATAAGCATTCTTCAAAGCCATTACCACCATAGAGTCAATGATGTATGGAAATAACTAAACATTATGAAGTTACCTCTCATGGTCAAGAGAGCATTTTACATAGTGCTTTGAATATGATTCAAGCTTTCTATGGAAACACTTGACCTGATACACTATACCAAAGCCACCCAGGTACCCCTTTCCTAGGCATTTTAAATTCTATTGGAAAATTTCCAGAGGAAAGGAGACTGTCTAGGAGTGTAGACTGTCTAAAAAGAGTGAATGTACATGTATGCTTATTGCTGTGGTTGCACTCTTACAATGGATTTTGCAATATGTTCTCCATATCAGTAGATGGTTGATTTTCAGATAGTTTATATAAGGATTAGTATAGATTTCTCCATTGTTTATCTTCTTTATAGCCAGATAATACTCATGCCCCCATTTGTATTAAATACATTAGTAATCATGCACATTATGTGGAAGTCTTTTTAAAGTGTAACTTACTGAATACATGTCTAAGAGATGATAGTAGAGAAGGTAAGTGTTAAGATAATAGAAGAGTAGAAGGAGGAAGAGTGGGGAAGGAGCAGGGTGATGAAGGAGAAAGAAGAAGAGGAGAAGGAGGAAAAGAAGAAGAAAATGGAGTGGTGATTATTCTTTTGTTATTTTCCTGCCTCTGGTAATGAGGACAAGGAATAGAGAGTTGAGGGTAGATGCCCACATTAAATAAATTAATAAAACAGTAAAGTAGAATTTATGTATCCTAGATTTATTGTTAATATATTATTAGAATAAAAAAGAATGTTACTAACTAAATCCTATATGTTGAGTCTAGTTAGAAGATAAAGTTATATACAGTTGGGTCTCTTTCCCCCCCTAGTTCTGTATAAGTATACTAAACATTTGTGCTTTTATATTTATTTCACTCATTTGATGTCTGTCTTTGTCTTTGGTCATTTATTTTCTATACTGGAGAAGAAATCACAAAATGCACTTAAAAATTTATTTAAAGTTCTGAAAAAAAAATATCAAGTCATTGTAAATAATTTTCCCAAATCTTTGGAAAGTAGATATACAGTTTTGTTCTTTATTCCCCCTGTAATAGACCATTGGACATATCAAAGAATTTGTCAGTAACTTCTCTCATGGTTCAGAATCCTTGAACTCAGAGCTTCCATGTAAAATATATCAGTTTCAACTGCTCTGTGACATATTGTGAAAATGGTATTAATATTCGATGACTTTTAAAGAGCTGTCTAAACCCTCACTAATTTATTCAGATAACTAAGTTAAACTGTGCCAGAAAATATGTATTTATAAATTATTTTCTTTCAATGTGTTGTTTTCCTTATTTTTTCTGACTTTTATATTGATACATAGTTGCTTTATCTTTCATGTTACTAAGTATGAAAGTGAATATTTGGATGTTGTGAAGTCCTATCGTTGCTAAAGGAATCATTTTGTCTTTAGATTTTATTGATGAGATTAAAAAAATAAATATGACCATTAAATCTTAACAGTTGCCAGAAAAGGGAAGCATGTATCTTAAAATCTCTAATTCCTGAACATAACGAGCTGGCACTTCCATAGCCGCCAAGTTCATTACATTCTTTCCTCCCTTCTAAAAGAGGTTAGATTGCTCTCTTAACAGCTCCATTTCACTCAAGTAATTGACCACTTTTCATTTTCTTTTTTATCCTGGGCTGACATGGTTGAAGAGTCTTTTATTTAGCTTGAGCTGTCTAGAATTAAGGTCATTCTGGAAACTAATCATAGTTCTTCAGACTTTCCAATTAGACTACAAAAGTTACCTACTTAAAGGGGATTTATGGGTGTATCATCTCCATAAGATGCTTACAAACTCAAACCTCTCTCTCTAGGGAAGAAAAATAGATTCTAAAAAATACTGCACTTTTTATTAGAAATAGTTCTGCATTCTTGGTGTGCCACTTCTTGGGTACGTGGCCATCAAAAGGTTGTTCATTCCTCCTTCTGGTGCCAACTGCCAGTTGGCATTTGGATACTGAAATAGATTATTTAGATATTTGCTTCACATTGGGCAGAAAGTACTATCTGAACTTTAGTCATCTGCTTAAAACCTTACTTGGGAATGAGTGGATTCACTGTTTTGGTTACAAAAAAAAGTATCCTTTTGAGTAGTGGAGACCTAAATTCTACTTCCAGATGAATTATGTTATAGCTCTATGATATTGACAGTTCATTTAACCAATCTAATTTCTCCATATATTTATCAGTCTATAACTTCTACCAAATCTGAGTTTAAAATGATATAATATTATATAAATAAAATATTTTTTCAAGATTTTATTTTTAAAGTAATCTCTACACCCAACATGGGGCTTGAACTCACAATCCTGAGATCAAGAGTCACATGCTATAATTACTGAGCCAGCCAGGCATCCCAATGAAAGTATTTTTATATTTTTTAAAGATTTTATTTATTTTTCAGAGACAGAGACACAACGAGAGAGGGAACAAGCAAGGGGAGTAGGAGAGGGAGAAGCAGGCTTCCCGCAAAGCAGGGAGCCCAACATGGGGCTTGTTCTTAGGACCCTGGGATCATGACTTGAGCTGAAGGGAGATGCCTTTAATGAATGAGGAACCCCTAATGAAAGTATTTTCAAGGGCATTGTTCAACTGTTAAATCTTTTTGCTATAACAGTACATTAAAATCATTTTAATATCATGGCATAATAAAAAAAATGTGATCTCATATGTCATTCTTCCATAGTAAGTTTAGCCAATTAATAGTCAAGGGCAAAAATAAACAATAATACCCTTATAATAATATAATATTTAAATTATTCACACTCTTCTTGTGATTGATAAACAAATCCAAAATTTCATGATTCTTCAGGGTCACTGTTATGATTAACAACATTATTGACATTGGAAGACAGCTGTGGAGAAATTAAAAGTCATTGCCAAGAATGGTCACATAAATAACTTCAGTCTCTCAAGGTGGCATTGAATTTTGGTTAATTCACCTTATTAAGAAAATAATTGCTCTCTAGTGTAATTTGCATACCCTCTACCACATGACCTGAGTCTTTCAAAAGATTAAGTTAGAACTGAGGTGATGCTATATTATTGCCAATCATAAAAAGGGAAGATTTTTGCCTATCAAAACACTTGAGATAATTTAAAACTTATCCAAATAGACTCAGGTTCATATAAGTCTGAATTATATATCACTAAAAATGAATGTAAATGACATAATGGACAAAGAATCAAATCCTGTGTCTATTTGTCAACCCATTCTTCCAGTAGAAGGTATCCATACTAGAAGTGTCATCAGACACTTGTGAAGCATAGATTCAGAGTTGTAGCAGAGTTTGAACAGGCGAAGTGGTAATATATATAAAATGTTTGATGTTAGGAATGATGGTATAAGAATATTTTTACATACATAAGTATATGTAAACATTTTATTTATTTATTTATTTATTAAGATTTTATTTATTTGACAGAGAGAAACACAGCGAGAGACGTAACACAAGCAGGGGTAGTGGGAGAGGGAGAAAGAGGCTTTCCACCAAGCAGGGAGCCCGATGTGAGGCTTGATCCCAGGACCCTGGGATCATGACCTGAGCGAAAGGCTTAATGACTGAGCCACCCATGAACCCCTAAATATTTATGTTTTTTACCTACATCTATTTTAGTGATTCAGAGGATTCTTATTTTATTCTAGTTTTTTGACAGTATCTCATGAACCAGAGATCTCTGGATAAGTGAAATATTGCTGTAATAGGACATTTCATTTAAAACTAGCTGGTTACACTTCTAGGGAGTTATGATAGAGAAAACAGTAATACATTGCTTGTGAAGAGTACTAAAATACCTCAGTATTTTGGATTTCCTAAATAGTTTTCTTCCAACTTGCTGGAAGAGGGATTATGTACAAAGCTGGATAAAATTAGTTCAGAGTGAATTTCCAATAGTTTACTGACACTAGTCATTATAAAGTAGCCCCAACTATTGCAAAGCTAAGCTCAGTTACATTTCCTCTTATATTACCTTTGAATTGTTCTTGAAACATGGCTTATTCTCTGGACAGCATTGCCAATACAGTTTAGCTAAGTGTGAGGCCTGCCCGTCAGCGTCCTAGCTCAGTTTTGCTAACTGTTTGGAGAGTAATTACTCCCCAGAGGGTATAGCGTGCCCTGTGCAGTATGTGCTGAGCAGTGAGACAAGAAATTCTGATAGATTCAAGCCTGGTCTCCTGCCAACTCAAACAGTATAGGAGGACTCTTGGATCTTAAAATACGTTAGGTACACAAAGCCAACCAAGATCTTCTGGACACATTCCTTTGATTTTAGTTTTTTAAATCAATGGTTTCCCTGAACATCACAGTTAACTTTACAACAGAGAACTGAAAAGTACTACCCCAAATTTATTCTTTTCCATTTTCCTGGGTATGGCAGTCTATTGGCGCTAAGGGATTTTAATCGCAGCTGTCCTGTTGCATTAAATTGGGCCATTTTGCCAAATACAGTATAATTGATGCAACTTAATATGACACACCAGATAGGGATTTCTGCCTTTGAACTGTCAATGTTTAACCTTTTGTAGCATATGAACAGATAAAATAAACTAACCAAAGCTTTTGAAAAATACAACAATAAAAATGCATATTTTCTGTGAAAATATATAGCTAAAGGACAAAACAAAGAATGATATAATTGGTTCCTATATGGATATGCTATTTTTCTAACAGTCTTGAAAATTCAATATTCATTTAAAATATTAAGATATCTGGGACGCCTGGGCGGCTCAGTTGGTTAAGCGACTGCCTTCAGCTCAGGTCATGATCCCGGAGACCCGGGATCGAGTCCCACATCGGGCTCCCTGCTCGGCAGGAGGCCTGCTTCTCCCTCTCTCACTCCCCCTGCTTGTGTTCCGTCTCTGGCTGTGTTTCTCTCTGTCAAATAAATAAAATCTTAAAAAAAAAATAAAACAAAATATTAGGATATCACATAGATTTGTATTAAGAACATGAATAGGTTTTATTAAATTATTATAATTGATAATAGTTTAGTGTTGCATTGCTTCAAGTTAGCCAAATAAAATACCTTTCAAGAATGATACTATATACTCATTATTGAGAAGGATATTGTGTGACAGAAGAGAAAAAAAGGGTCCTAATTTTTTAATTGTCTTTTAGAATCTTTTCTTAAAGATTATTTATTTATTTATTTGACAGAGAGAGAGAGAGAGAGAGAGCACAAGCAGAAGGAACAGCAGTGGGAGAAGGAGAAGCAGGCCCAGGGAGCCTGATAGAGGCTTGATCCCAGGATCCTGGGATCATGACCTGAACTGAAGGCAGTCACGTAATTGACTAAGCCACCCAGGTGCCCCTGTATTTTAGAATCTTAATGATTTTTTTATGCAGTCTAAAAGTGAATATCTATATTAGTATTTTTCCCCATGAGCCAAATACTTAATAAAACAAAGTAGGATATAATTTTAAAATACAATAAAATATTAGTAAAACAGAAATATTTGATTCCAGAAATTTTTAGCACATTATTGGGGATTAATTGGCATACCATTTTAAATATCACATGTTAATAAAGTTGGGACAACTGGAAACAATCATTTTAAAAGTATTTTTTTCAAGAGATCAAATTTTAGGATGACAGCATGGCAGTGGGTAAAATGTCCTTGGTCTTTATCTGCCTTTGGCTCAGGTCATGATCCCAGGGTTCTGGGATAGAGCCCCCACCAGTAAGCTCCTTTCTCACCAAAGAGTTTGCTTCTATCTCTTCCTCTATCCCTACCCACCTGTCTCTCTCTCTCTCTCTCTCAAATAAATAAATAAAATCTTTTAAAATATAAAAATAAAAATAAATAAAGGTCACTGCTCTTATCTATTCTTCTATTCACAAGACTGCTTATGGATATTCCCAATAAATTTCCTCCATAAAATTAGATAGTTTTCTACTCTTTTTTTTTTTAAGATTTTATTTCTTTATTTGACAGAGAGAAACACAGCTAGAGAGGGAACACAAGCAGGGGAAGTGAGAGAGGGAGAAGCAGGCTTCCCGCTGAGCAGGGAGCCCAATGTGGGACTTGATCCTGGGTCTCTGGGATCATGACCTGAGTCGAAGGCAGTAGCTTAACCAACTGAGCCACCCAGGTGCCCCGATAGTTTCCTACTCTTATGCTACTTCTCCAACTGCATTAAGTAATTAAGGGAATTTTATTTTATTCTATTCTATTCTATTCTATTCTATTTTATTTTATTGTGCTGTATTGTATTAATTTTATTTTATTATTTATTTATTTTTTTATTGTTACTTAATTTTTTTTTTCCATTGTTCCAAGATTAGGGGAATTTTATAGTGTTGTATCTTTTCTAGTCCAGGATGATATGACTTCTCATGTTTTGTTTTCATATTCATCAAATAACTGACTATTGGGATATTTATATGGCAGCCATAACTAGAGGAACACCTTATTATTTACGGGACAGGACCAAATTGTAGAATTGCTTTTAGAAAATCTAATGAAAACCTAAATTATAACCTATATTCCAAGCAATTTAAATTTTCTTTATTTGCTTTTACTACCATAAATACTATACAGATTGTTGTCATTTTGACTTCATACTCTTCCCACTACTTGTTCTTTCCATGGATAATATAGTTGCCAATATGTTTTCATTTGCATTATTTTTCTACAATGATAGAAAAGACCTTTGTTTCATCTTTTTTAGGTCTCAAAGCTGTTCGTATAACTTGTATCTTAAAGAAAGTTGGTTAAAGGGAAGAAGAAAAGTATTAATAAATTGATTCAAAATAATTTATTCAACACCTGGTTGTCAGAAATACTCCATGCGTTCATTAAATATTATGATATATTCCAGAAAACTTGATCAGATGAGAAATGGATGGGAAATAGTAATCAAAAAGGAAAAATAAAAGTGAAAAACAATAAGAACATCACCCGGAAATGGAGTTAATTATCAAAGACAAGGGAAGGAACTTCGGTTTAGGGGAGGTTGGGGAGAGTTACTGAAAAGGAAATCACATGATGGACAAAAGATGAGTTCATAATTGAATGGCCTTAGATTTTCAATAGAAGTGAATAAAGAGAGCCTGAACTTTAGGAAAATTCTTAGGTACTGCAGACAAGTTTTACTTCCTTCTGAAGTGTCATAATAAATTTAAGTAGTTAACTACATGTGTTTGGACCTTGTCTGATGTCATCACTGCAGAGACAAATATAGTTGAAGTCTCAGTGTGCATTTACAAATTTAAGTACAGATCCTGCTGCTGCAACAGAAGCCAAATTAAAGTGTTTAGTTGTTTAAAAGATAAGAGTTCATTCCTTATTCTTGAATAGCAGGGCAAACATAAACAGTCCAGGCTGATAGAATGGCTCCAAATGACAAGAATCTAGGCTCCTCCTATTTTTTTTTAAATTTTATATATTTAATACCTCACTCAGGAGCTTAAAATGCTGCTTGAGTTCTTGCCATTATATCTGACGGATAACAATAGATAACAATATGAGCCTCTAAAAATCCACCACTTAATTTCAAAGTTATGTGAGCTAACACATTTCCTTTATTGAATTAGATTATTTTTAGTTGTGTTTCTTTTATTTGGGGTTGAAAGAATTCTAACTCATTCAGGCTCTGAGTCACCTAGAAGGTAATTTCTAAGCTTCTAACCTTGGAACATGAAAGCCTTTTATAATCCAACCACAGCTGAGCCCTCTAGCCCGATTGCTCCTCTCCCTGCCATGTAGTTAGTATTATAGTGACACAACAAATTATCCACAGTTTCCCATACATCTCATAGTCATTATTTCCTTTCTGTTTCTGCTCCTTTTTCATGCTTGGAATGGCCAGTTCTCCACACCTGTTTTTAACTCTCCCAATCATCATCCAAGACTGAGCTCAGGAATCACTTCTTTCATGGTCTTTGCCTAGTCTCCTGGTAGGCAGAGTACCCTTACTATCTTTTCACAGTAACAATCGACAAGTATCTCAATCATTGCATTTACTACAGTGTACCATATTTATTTATTTTGTAACTCTAGATTGTGTAATGAGTGGTATTCACTGCGCCCCCAAACTACATTCTGACCCAAAGTAGAAGTTTTAGGTTTTTTTTTTTAAAGATTTTATTTATTTATTTGACAGAGGGAAACACAGCCAGAGAGGGAACACAAGCAGGGGGAGTGAGAGAGGGAGAAGCAGGCTTCCTACCGAGCAGGGATCCTGATGTGGGACTTGACCCCGGGTCGCCAGTATCATGACCTGAGCCGAAGGTAGTCACTTAACCAACTGAGCCACCCAGGCGCTCCTCAAAGTAGAAGTTTAATATCAATTGTTTAAAAATGAACTATTTTCTCATAGTTCATGAGAAAATAGGGATTGAAACTGTCAGTTGCATGACCCTCTCTGCTAGATTTGTTTTAGGAAAAAAAATATTAAGGTGGAAGGCAAAACACCAGAATTGATTTTGACTTTGCTACTTACTAGTTTTATTGTTTTTTGTTTTTTGTTTTTTTTTCTCAGCCCATTCTGTCATCCATGGTCATATTTTCATAAGAGGATGTTTTTCTGTGGAAATTAGCACTCTTGGCTTCTCCTCTGCCTCTTATTCATTCCCCTCACATATGAAGAGGTGACTAATATGATGGGTGAAGTTGGAAGGAACTGGCAGCAGACCCACCCAATTGGACTGCTTCCTGTGTTTATTTTGATGTGTGCCAACCTGCAAAGATCAGGTGTTCAGACTTATTTTCCACTATACACTGTAATACTGTCTTTTTAGATGAGTCCTGCAATGGGTCCAGCTATTTGAGTAACCATGTATGCAATTATGTATAATTTAATGATGAAATATTTACAAGCCTACTTAGCCACAGACCAAGCCTCATTTTCTGTTGGCTTTATCAGTAACAGATGTAATGCTTTGATCTCCATTCTGTGTCCATATTTCAATGTGTTCTAAACTAGCATGAGCAAGAGAAATGCTCAACGATACTCTCTAAATCAGTAAAATAATTCAGGACTTTACTGAGTTCTATAAAATTTTAATTTCATGTATCTGACATTATTTCAATGGTAAGATAATTAAAAGAGTAACATATATTCCACAAATTCAGGGAATTATAGTATGGGAGAAAATGAGCATCTTCCCAGACATTTGAATTACAGAACATTAGGACTATTCTTTTGAATATTCTCCAATATTCCTATGCATGTTAGTGATTCCCCAACCTAACTGATCTCCAGACTCACTGGGAAATGTCAAAAAACTAAAGAATCCCTTACAAATAATAGAGCTACTCACTCAGACTTTCTGGGGGTGGAATTCAGGACCCTAATCTTGTTTGTTTGTTTGTTTGTTTATGAGCTATCCAGGTAATTCTTATTATAAACATTTTACCAAAGTTCAAAAACTATTAATTAAATATCCTACCATGGTCAAAATCTAAGATTTTCAATGATTCATAACACTGCCAGCACTAGACAACTCACAGGACTTTGGGAATTATATAATGAGTTACTAAACTTTTCCACAAAAGTACTTATTTCCAATGAGATGTTGACTGGTCTCACACATTATATATATATGTTCCTGTGAAGCAAAGAACAACAAAGCCAAAGTTCCAATTTTGCATCACTTTCTAGTTTCAGAGGCCATCTGCAAATTTTGTATTTGAATAGTCATAATAAGTCCCTCTGATGAGACAGATGTCTCTAAGATTTCTTTCTTTATTTCCTCTTTCTTTCTGCCTTCTTTCCTCCCTCCCTCCCTCTCCTCCTTCCTTCTTCTTCCTTCCGTGATGACAGAAAAAGTTAAGAGTCCTGAAATTCTTGAGGATTTTTTTTTTTTGCTGCAAATATTGGACTTCTTCATAAACAAGGACAAAGTACAGAACTCACCCATAGAATGGAAGAACAGAGAGAATGGAGGGAGGGAAGAAGGGAAAGGGAGGAAAAAAGAAATGAAAAAACATAGATCAATTATAGAGAAAAAATTGCATGTAGTAGTATGGAAATCAGAATCATTGCAGGGTTAGGAACTATAGGGATTAATGGCTACAATTCTGTACAAAGCTATATAGTGGCTGACCATCTTTATTAAATTTACCTTCCTTCTTTACTGTAAGTATGGCAGTATTACAAGGTGAGTGCCCCATTTTTCAGATTAGTTTTTTTTTCATTCATAACCATTTTTAGTATAATTGAGCTTTATTATATTTTTATATTTATTATAATTTAATTTATATTATATGTAATTTATATATTCTCTATGTATATAGTATATAGATATACTATTTATAATTTGATTTATTTAACTGACCTTTTAATTAAGTTCTAGACTAAAGATACTATTTTACATGTGGCCATGGTTTATTTTTCCAGTAAACTATTTTCATTGGTTCTGTATATCAAATTATATCGGTATTATTGCTTCCTAGGGCCCAAAGTGATACTTCAGGCTTTTTTAGATTGGGGTGCTTTTCCAGTATGGTGTGATGAGACCAGTCTTTACAATACCACTATTCTCTCAGAAGTCACATTGTGACCAATTCAGGTGACTTTTCCTCAATATGCTCCATAAAGCCCTGCATATGGAGGAGAGAAGCACTCATGAAATTGCACAAGACTTCTTTCCCATTAGATTTACAGTATGCTCAGGAGGAAAAAGAATCTGTGCTCCTTAGTAGAGAACCTCTCTGTGTGGAAACCAGGAAGGAAAAAGATGAACTAGATGACTGAACCAAGACACTCACAACCTGTATTGATCTATCACCAAATGGAAAGAGAAATTTCTGAGGACATTGCACCAGTATCTATCCAAAAGGACAAGGATGGAATAGCCTGAGGAAACATGACTGACATGTATGGTTTACAGTTCTGACCTCTGAAATTTCCTCCATCTGTCAACTTTGAGCTGTTGTCAAACTATTTCTTGGCTGTGGATTTGGTCCTAGGATTTCTTGATTCTTTTGTTCCTGCAACTGCTGCATATACGAAAATCTCTACAGATCCTCTTTCAGTGTCTTGGCTTCTTGCACTAATGACATAGGGTCCTTTAGTGCTTTCTCCCCTTTTTATGTCGGCCAAAATTGAGCCCAATCCCTTTATTAAGAGCTACAAGTAGGCAGATAATACAGCAATATTTCATTTTTTCATTCTCTCTCTCTAGTTTGTCCAAAACTTATTAGCTCTTGCTAAGATTTGAGCAATCATCTGTCCTGGCCAGTCCATTACCCTCATCTTTAACTTAGCATTGGATAGTCAACAAGAATGCCCAGGCCAACTTTCCTAAGACCAGAGTGGGATTTCAATGTGCCCCCCCAACTTTTATGCCAATGAATTTTGAGAAACCTCAGTGAATCATTTTATGGAAATCAATGGGGGAACTCACCTGACTTCTGGGTGTGCCCCCTGCAAATTCTCCTCACTCTTAGGAGAAACCCTTCAAGGATTGCTTTTAGCAGCCCCTCTCTGTGGATCTCTAATATCCTTAGTTTTCTGTCCTTGTGGGGAGGAGCTGTGGTAGGTAGCTGGCTTCCTTGGCCACAATACCCACTGGTGTGCTAATCTTCTGAATTCTGATGTATTTGCCCCAGAAAAGAAGCAAAGTCTTCTGGTTATGGTCAGGGAACATCTTCTTGGGTGGGGCTATTTGGCAAGTATATATTTCTGGGTATCTTGGTAAAAACAAGTGTTTACATGAGCACTATCAGTTGTCAAGAAAGGCATGTGGATAGCAGGGGAGTGCTCAGATTCTTCACTGGCTTCAGCTTTGCTAGCGATCAACTTAGGAAGATCTCATTTCCCTCATAAGTAGTTGAGAAAAAGATAAAGTATATGACACACAGGTTTCCTTCCCAGTTGATGATTTATCAGCTTAATAGTTTATCATTTTCCAAGTGACCACTGAAGCCAATCTCTGTCTTCATGGAGGAACAGAGTTTGTTTTTATTTTTCTCTTTTTTAATAGAAGTTCTGAATTATTCTCTAACTTATTTCTTTATCATGTGTCTTCTCCCAGCTATAAGAGTGTGTATATGAGAAGAAACTTTTGGAGTTGGAATTTGGGCTAAGAGGAGGTCACTCAAAGCTGGGCTTCAAGGCACACAAACCTGTGTCCTCAAACAGAGCAAGTAATTCATTTCATTACCAGGTAAAATAATTGTGCCCTCATCCATCCTTTTTTTTTTTTTTTTTAAGATTTATTTTATTTGAGAGAGAGGGAGGGAAAATTGAGGGAAGAAGAGAAAGAACCTGAAACAACTCCCCACTGAGTGCAGAGCCCAATGCAGGGCCAATCCCAAGACCCTGAGATCATGAGCCAAGCCAAAATCAAGAGTTGGATGCTTACCCGACTGAGCCACCCAGGTGCCCTTCCCTCATCCCTCTTTAAGGGAAATCCACTATTGAAGGGAAGCATACATCTAAAATATTGTCACTGGCCCCTTATACAGTCAGTTTTCAGAAGAAAGAGATAATATATGCAGGGGGAGCAGAGGGACTGAGAATAGCAGATAAAAGAGGAAGAAGAAGAAAGCTCTATGAAAGAGAAAATGCCTTCAATTTTGCATTTTCTCCTCCATTTTCCCCTCATTCTTTTCTCCTTGATTTTCAAGTCAGCCTTACTTTTTTTTTTTTTTTTTTGTTAGAGCGATATTTATCCTATAAGTATCAGTAATTCATTTGCTTGGAATGAGGCCTCAACAATATTAATTAACACAAATTAAAAGAACCGACCCCAGCACCGCAAGGCTGGATTCCCATTTACTCATTCCAGATGTGAAAGAAAGATATCAGCCTTCAGGGGAAGATCTGTATGCAATATTTCTGGCTTCCCAAATTTTCCAATTTAGGATTAGGATTCTGGAGCCTGAACGACACATGCGTATTCAATAGTAAAATCTCAAATTTGAAATCCAGCTGCTATTCCAAAAGTGAAGAGAGATATAAAGAAAACTTCTTATACTACAGGGTACCTAACTGGTATGTGGCCACAGACCTTTAGTTGATCTACTCATCACAGGAACTGTCCTTATTGCCAGTGTTGTTGGGGAAATATTGTTAAAATCTCTTTCCAATCCAGAAAAATTTTCTTCCATCAAATGGAAAAACAAAAAAACACTTTTATTATTAAATATATTTTAAGTCAGAATGTGATGTAACTTACAAGCAATCCCCAAGTGTTGTCAACACAGAAAGAAAGGTTACCCTTTAAATAGCCAAGCAGATACAACCCACATACATGTTTTAATATTTTATTTTTATTGTTATTTATTTTTTTTACTTTAAATTTATTTTATTTTTTCAGCATTTCAAGATTCATTGCCCATGCCCCACACCCAGTGCTCCATGCAATAGGTGCCCTCAGTACTCACCACCAGGCTCTCCCAGCCCCCCACCCCACATACTGTTTTAAAATAAAAAATAATTACTCCTCAAATAAGAGGGCTTGACAGAGCCATTTGTCACATGTAGCTCATCTGAAATTTACAGGGTAATTGGGATAACTATTTGTGATAGCTAATTAGCTTTATCTAAAGGAAGAAAAACCTATCTTATATCTTTATCATAAGAGGTAGTTTTGTCATTTGGAGATACATATCCTACTTTCCCACAGAAACTGAGAAATGTGGAGTTATCTTCCTTGATGTTTATATTTCAGATTGATGGCTCTCCGGATCCTTAAGAAAGACATTCCTACATAATACTAATCGGAGGGTTATTTAGCCTTTACAAAAAGACTTATATACAGTTGAAAGGTGGCAAAATATCTTACAAATTTTTAAAGTATATGTTTTAAGAAAAAAGTGGGACAGGACTCTCTTCCCTTATTTTCTACAGGAAGAATCAAGCCTCTTATTTTTTAATTGTATTTGCCCTTACATAGTTAAAAAAAGGTTTATTTTCCCTAGCCTCAATCATGAAACTATTCCCCAATATTTTCCTCTAAACCTTTACAGTTTTAGTTTCAGGGTTAAGTTTGTGATGCATCTTTAACTTTGTGTATAGTGTGAGGTTGGAATAGATTTTATTCCCCACAAAATGACCATTTATTCCTGGATCATTTAATCAAAATACTTTCCTTTCATCCATTGGAATGCTCTGGTGTTTTTTTCAAAAATCATAAATATAATACAAGTCTGGGTTTATTTTTTTAATTAGTTATTTGAGAGAGAGGAGGGAGAGAGCACATGCATGAGAGCACAAGCACAGGAAAGGGCAGAGGGAGAGGGAGAAGCCGACTCCCCGTAGAGCAGGGAGCCCCACATGGGGCTCCATCCCAGACCCTGAGACCATGACCCAAGCCCCAAGCCGAGGCAGCTGCTCAGCTGACTGAACCACCCAGGTGCCCCAATCTCATTTTTAGTTTTGAGACCAAACATCATCATTTGATGCAGAGGGATAATGATGTTCTGTTTTTCATATGAGGAGATGAAAGATACACAGATTGAAGGGATTTTCTCAGAGCAACTGAGTGAGAGTCACAATGGAAGGAATGACTTCCATTTTGCTTTGTGCTGAAGTTGTTATCTTATGACAGCATTCTTCCTCCTGATTCAAGTGGTTTAGTGATCTCAGTACAGAGACATGGATGCACGGCTGGGGCTCCAGCAAATGTGGAGAATAGTATTTCACAAATTTACTGTAGTGCTATCAGACCTGAAAATCACTAAATTTCCTCTATAATTGAGATAAAGAAATATAGTTACAGAAGAAATATTTTTTGGATTTTTTTGTTTTGACACATTTTATAGAGGGTTAAAGAATATACGCAGGTTCTCGCTGCCAGCAGATAGTCTTAAGAAGTTTTCTCTGACATTTTCTATAATCTGACCAGTCCAGTTTTGTATAATGCTTTGAATTCCTTTTATCGACCAAACATTAAATTCCAGAAATGTCTTTGAGATTCCATAAGTGTCCTTTTGAATGAATGCAACTTAGTAACTTATTTTTTTCTTTATTTTGTCTTCTTCAAGTATAAATATTTGATAATGCCTGCTCCTTAAATCCTGCACTGACTCTTTAGCAAGTAGACTAGGGTATTTCAAACATGACACACAGTGTAGTAGTATATTTTATGGCATTAAATCTTATTCAGTAAACAATATGCATTGGTGGTTTTCTTGAATTTCTTTCTCACTAACAAAAAGGAATAGAAATGTATGATGTTCTGAGACTCCAGTAACTAGTGTCAATTTAAGCCAGTCTCATGAAACAGCCTCAAGGATTTTAGTGTTTCTAGATGATAACCTAAATATTCAAGAGTCCTACGGTTTTTTTTCAGTCCCTCCTTCCACTCTTTAGTGGAAACATTTCCCCTCTGGGAAGGTTACCCTAAATAATGGTAAGAATTTACTACAACAGGTAGAATTCATTCCTTGCTCTCCCTTCCCAAAAAAGCAAGCTCTAAGAAATCTACAGGTGCTATTGTTTCATGCCACCTGTTGTAGAAAGATGTCTGAATTACCGTCTCAATATGCTCATCTCCTACATGCTTTAATTTTAAGGCACTAAATTATGACTGCCTCTACTGCTTCTGTGTGACCATTATTACATGATCACACCATGCAATCAAGTGCAGCCTCACAATCATGCAACTGTGTTACTGGAGAACTTTTGAACCTATACTACACAGTGTTGGTCAACTTCATTTTTTAATAGAAGGTAACTTTGGTACCTATTATTAAATTACATAAAGAACTGTCACTTGCAGGGGGCATGTGGGAGGCTCAGTCAGTTAAGTATCTGACTCTTGATTTCAGCTCATATCATGATCTCAGGGTTGTGAGATTGATCCCCATGTGGGGTTCTGTGCTGGCTGTGGAGCCTGCTTAAGATTCTCTCTCTCCCTCTGCTCACTTCCCCTTCTCTTTCTCCCTCTAAAAAAGGAAAGAAAAAGAATTGTCATTTGTAATGTATAATATCATGTACTATTGACCATCCACATACTTTTTTTTTTTTCCAAATCTAACCCAAGTCTCACCAATTACTAAGAAGTATACTGTAGGTCCTAACCTTTGTCTAACCTGATCTGTTACATTGAGAGCTGGCGAGTTTTAGATTCAAAATTTTATCACTATTTCTTTTTTTTTTTTTAAGATTTTATTTCTTTATTTGACAGGAACATGGCTAGAGAGGGAACACAAGCAGGGGGAGTGAGAAAGGGAGAAACAGGCTTCCCGTGGAGCAGGGAAGCTGATGCCCTGCTGTATCCTGCAATTCCGGGATCAGGACCTGAGCCGAAGGCAGTTGCTTAACCAACTGAGCCACCCAGGCACTCCTTTATCACTATTTCATAAGCATTCTTGACTTTTTTACACTGTAAATAACTAAGGTCATCCTGATATATATTTTGCAAGTGTCCATATTTCTCACATCTATAATAGTTTAGGAAGGCTTATGATTTAGACTATTTGAGTGTTCTTTTTTCCAGTTCTTACCAATTTTAGGCCCCGTAAGGAATAACCCACATCTATCTTCCTCCCCACCCCCCAAGAATCTTACAGGGTTATAATAAAGATTCTTCACATTTAATCTGGTTCCTAATTTTTACACATTTCCAGAGTACTTACTCCCCCTTTTCTCCTCACCCTCTGTCATTTTGGCAACTTGGGTTTCCACTTCTCATTGATTCAGATTGCATTTTACTTGCATTTACTTGGAATACCATTGACTGATATTCAGGACATCACTCCAAGTGTCCCACTTAGTTCTTGTCTCTAGCTATTGAACAGCTCTACAAATATTCCCTGATCCACTACCTCAGCATCTACCTTCAGTTACTCTTCCAAGCCTGGTACATAAGAAGCGCCTTCTCTCTAATGAGCAGTAATGTAACTTGCACAAATGCACGGTTCTTGATACTCTTAAATCCCAGACTAAGTCTCTAAACTGTTGGGCCCTCTGAAGCACTGTTCATCCTCAGAATACTAATGATTTCACATTTCATAACAACTGTTTTCTTTTTGCTACCTGGGATCTGGCACCTCTCTGGTATCTTAGTAGACTGTTTCAGCCAGATTAAAAGGCATCTCCCCCTGGGATTGGAGAATCACCCTTGAAACTCTCTCAGGGCTCGATTCTGAGCTGTTACTATACATAATGGTTAACACTTTTCCACTGCTTGCTGTAACATATTGGCCCTCGTTCAAATGGTGAAAGTATCAATTTTAGGGATAAAACATCCTGTTATACCGGAGGATTCTCATGATATTAGATATTACACTTATTCTTTTCTACAAGGAGGCTTAGGTTTTAGAATTTCAGGGTCTCAGCCTGAGTCAATATCTTTGAAATGTATATATTTAAGCAGTTACACTCTCAATGATCTTCCTGAGAGTTACAAAAAATAAAAAATCAAATAAAAAAATCCTATTTTCAACTCCTAGAGACTTGGCGGTGTTACTCAAAAATTGTAGTTCTTTAAATTCTTTCTGTTGATGCTGACACTGTTTGCATGTTTATAAAATTACAGTTTGGTCTTAGAAATAAATTAGACAATCTTATGATGTGGGATGAGATTCTCAATTTATGCAATACATTGCAATGTCATAATTTGTTGGAATTGAAGTCCATGTTTAGAGAATCTGTTACCTGATCTGGCATCTCTTATATACTTATACTTTTCTTCCCTAGAGCCAGAAATGAGACCAGGTTTTGTTTTGTTTTTCTTTGACCACAGATGATAATATAATATCATTATCATAGCTTCCTCATTTATCAGTAAAGGAATGATAGAAATTAGTGGAATCGAGACACACAAGGCTTTAGAATTTGTTGAACAAAAGCACCTCTCTATGGAGAAATAAATGAGTTATCATATACTTGGTAATATTATTGATCATCTGACATAGACTAAGCTAAGCCTTTACATGTATTAGCTAAATTAAGCCTTACAGCCAACATGTGAGGTAGTATTACTTTTTCCATATTAGAGATAGGAAGCCAAGGTGAAAAGAGATTAAGTGATAGTCTAAGTTCATACGCAATAAAGGACAGGATCAAAATGCTAACCCAGGCAGTCTTATTCCAGAGCTCATCCTCTTATTAACTAAGCAATAAAGAAACTTCCCAACCTGATAAATATGATAAAAGTGAACTGGAAGTTTCTGTGCTCCAGAAGATTTTGCCAAAATTCTTATCTCCTTCTGGTTGTTTCCTTTAAATGTGCTATATTAAAATTTATAAGGTTTTCTAAAATTAAGAACTGATTCCAAAGATTTTATACCTATTCCTGATGAATATTCTATCAGGGCTGTGGATACAGGTCCAATCCTACAGGCTAGTGTTGATATGATCTGCTTTAGTAGATTAGGTAAAAAGTGAATTTGCATTCCCTTTAAGATGACTGTAAGCCCCAGTCCACAAAATGTGAGTAAGTCATTATCTCGGAAATTTCCTTCCTCAATATTTCCAAGGACTTCCAGGCTGAATGAAATCAGTTTTAAACACATTGGAGGAAAGTCTGCATCAGTCACAGAATCAGCCTATTCCCTTATGTCGCTCCTCTCTGCAGCCATTTTTCATGCTCAGGTGTATGGTATAAGCTGTATCTAGAGATGCCCAACACAACCAATTCTCATCTTACTAAACACTCTCAAATGAGGGATAAGAGCAAATTATGTGATGCATTCGCCAAAGGTCAGCAATAGGTTTCTCAAAGTCTTGGATAGTCAATCTGAATTAGTCCCCTGTGGTAGGATCAGCAGTTAAAATGCTCTCTTTGTGAAATGATTTATCTTTCTTTACCAAGAGTCAATCTATCTAAAGACAGCCTGATATTTTTATTAGTAGTATTAGAGAAGAAAATAGAATAGCAAGGCTGTTTTCAAAGTCAAGGACCTTAGAGTTCTCTACAAAACACAACAATAACAACAACAAAAACAGAGGCTGGATGTTGGTCTTATAGTATCTATGTAAACAAAGCATTCATCCTCTTTTGTTTCCAAGGCAAAGGAAGTTTCAGTAGAATGTTTCTTCACCTCCAGTCTACCAAAACATTAGTATCCTCAAAATTCTACCAGTGCATATTAGATTAATGAATTTTCTTATAAACTTTTTTTATAAGAAGCAAAATTTTATGTACTGACGATCTTAATTAATTAGCATGGGCTTTGGGACAACTAAGTATATGATCTGCTATATAAAAGAATATTTATCATAGACCTAAGGTAGTTTTTCAGAACTGAGGGCTAACTGAGTGGGTAATGGGCAGGAAAACTTTGGTGGCAGAGGTGCTGGCAAGAAGTAGGTATTCTCATGGTTATGTGTTGCCATTTTGTGATGAAAGAATTGACTCATATTTGTTCATATATAATGGGTAATTGATGAGTGCATTTATATATGAAAAATATCTTCTGTGATTTGAGCTATAGGAGGGGAAAATAAAAGCATTATAATCACTTTTCTTTGGACCAACTTTCTCAGTATTTTATACATTTATAAATTGTTTACTTGGGTTAAAAATAATGAAAAGCAGAGAAAGAAAAGAAAAAGAGGAAAACAGTAAAAAAGGAAAACAGTAAAAAACAGTAAAAAAAGGGGAGGGAAATAAAAGGTAAGTTGGGAGGGGAGATAGAGAAAAGAGGGAGAAAAAAGAAGAGAAGAGGACAGAGAGAGAGAGAGAGAAAGAGAGAGAGAGAGAATCTAGAAATCTAATATCAACTCAGGATATATCTGCCCTGAAATTTGGGACCTGAATACAACTTCTCTTCATTCTACTAAATGAGATTTTGTTTTCCTTTTCACATATGAACTTGGGTAATTTGGAACATATGTGGATGGGGTGGCAGGGAGAATACCTTAAAATTTAAAAAAGAAAATTCTACTCAAACAGTTCTAGAATATTTCTTACAAGCTTAAATCTGGACTCATGGAGACGCTACCATCTTGGAAATGTTTGCCTTGCTCTCCACTGCTCCTTCACCCCCTGAATAACACACGCGCGTGCACACACACACACACACACACACACAGTAAATGCTGATTATAATAAATTATTTTTGTTATGCTAACTATTTCTTGGCCAAACTTGACATGTCTGATGATGATGATGAATGATGATGATAAATGAAAGAATACACAAAGTTGAGTTGTGCTTTAAAGTCAGCCTTCGGTGATATTTGTGGTAGGCAGAATAATGAACCCCCAAGATGTCCACACCCTAATCCCAGCACCTGTGAATATGGTACCTTAAATGACAAAAGGGAATTTATAGATGTGATTCATGATTACAACCTGGATATGAGAATAGAATGAATTATTCAGGTGGGACCAGTGTAATCATGTGAGTCCTTAAGAGTGGAAAAACTCTCAGCTGCTGTCCAGAATCCAATGCAGCCCCAGTCAGTGTTTACCAAGGAATCTGGGCCCTCCAACTTACAACCACATCAAACTGAACTCTGTTAAAACCTGAAGGAGCAGGGGAACAGCTTTTCCTCTAAGGTGTCCTGAAAGGAAGGCAGCCCTGTCAACACCTTGGTCATAGACTGGTGAGAACTGTTTTGAGCTTCTTACACACAGAACTACAGGATAATAAATGTGTGAGGTCTTTTTTTTAAATATTTTTTAAAAGATTTTATCTATTTATTTGACAGAGAGAGAGAGAGAGAGAGAGAGCAAGAGATGGATGCAGGGCTCCATCCCAGGATGGGATCCTGACCTGAGCCAAAGACAGATGCTTAACAACTGAGCCACCCAGGTGTCCCTAAATGTATGAGGTCTTAAACCACTAAGTTGGTGGTAATTTTTATGGCAGCAATATAATTATCTTAATATATATATATATATATATATATATATATATATATATATATGTATTATTAGAGACTGTCATCCCTCCCAGAACATGAGATTATACCAGATTTGTTAAGAATTGGACTCTGGAGTTAACAAGACTATAATCAATAGCTCTGGCATTACTACTAGGTGATCTAGGTCCATTTGCTCTGGTCTTTTGCTTCAATGTCTTCCATCTTTATAAGAAGCAATTATAAAAAAAAGTACCATAAGATTAAATGAAGCAATGTAACTAAAGCAAATAGCACAATGGCTCATAAATAGCTAGAATTTAATACATACCAACTACCATTAATGTTAGTAATAGTACTGTTTGTAGTAGTGATGCAACTTCTGTTGCTACAATTATTGTTGTAGAAGTATTTTTAAAATGTTATTGGAAGAAAGTGATTAAATGATTAAGTATCCTTAAGGCCTGCCCTTCATCATTTCAATTCTAACATATAATATCATGAATCTTAGAATCTTTGTATCTTAGAAACATAATTTTTCCATTGTATCTATAGCACTTAAACTTCTTTCTTCATCTTTTGTTTATTAAAATTATAATAAATGGAAGTATGTACATATTATCAATTATTGCCTTGGTAATCTGCAAATTATATAAATTTATTTTAAATATTTTTGCAAAGAGATGACCTTGGGCATCAATGCATAAAATAATAATGTTGCTATTTGCATACAGGGCAACTTACCAATGATCCAGAGTGGAGGTAATTACTACTGTCCACCAGTTATAGAACCTATTGGTCTTTCATTCAGAGAACTGTTAAGTACTTGGAGTTGTTTTTCTTATCCTGTTTTGGAACTTGCTTATAATTTTCCCCCCTCATTTTCAAATGAGAAAACTGAAGCTCAGAGAGTTTAAGCAACATTCACAAACCCCACATAGTTAAATGTGCTTGTGAGTGTGTGTGTGTGTGTGTGTGCGAGAGAGAGTTGGTACTGAAAACATTAATTGATTTCAGAGTATGTACTTCTCCTAAAGTGTTTATCACCATTTTACTCATTCTCAAAAAATGAAAATAATTCACTGTATTCCTTCTTGTTATTATGTCTTGTTTGACACTAACAATGATAATGCAACTCATAAAAATAAAAATTCTTATAGAGGAGAATTTATCATAACAAGTGCATTTGATGGCATACAGTTTTAACATAGTGTCTATTCCATAGGTTGATATAAAATAGAAAGAACCGAGTAATTGTAACAAGTTAAAATAGAACATTAAATAAGAATCAAAAAATAAAATACAATCTTACATTTTCTCTTAACAGAAGTGCTTTATACCTTAAATACAATTAGTTTGAAGTCAAAAAAGGTTCATCAATTTCTATCTCGCATTGTTTTGCAACAATGACTGAAGTAGGAGTAAATTTTAAAAACCTATTCTCAAGAAAACACTCTTCATCTTTAAGGGTTTTCCAAGCTGATTGTTTATTGTGTTTGGACTGGCCAATGCTCTTTTCAACTACTTTTTGGTTCTTGGACATTTCCAAAAGCGCATATATGTTACATGCACACACATATTAACACAGTCACATTTGTTGGAGGATATTATTGAATTAACTTATCTCATGATAAAACCATATAGTCTATCAGCAACCAACTCTTACAGAGAGGCAAGAGGTAAAACAAACTAGACTTCACACATGCAGATTTTTGAAGGAATCAGTAGTTACTGAATAAAGTGTACTGTGTCATATAGGACTCTGTTTCCAAGGAACACAATGGAAGAAAGTGAAATTTTAAAGACGTGGGAATGAAAGTCATACTTTTTTTTTGAAAGTCATATTTTTAATTCAATTGTATCCATTTAAAAAAAAGAAAAATAATTATTTCTTCTCTGATGATAAATGTGAAATTTAAAGTTTAGGGGGATACATTTAGAAAATTAGAAAACAAATAGTCATGGAAATCTCTACTCGTGCTCTTTCGTGCACAGAGATTATCCTAGTGACCTATTGTTTTTTTTTTAATGAGTCTTGTGGCCAGATCTGACTTGAGGTTCCCAGTCTCTTAAATTCATTGAGTCTTAGGGACATATAGGGCCAGGTCTAAAGTATCTATCATGAACTTAAGATGAAAAGCCAATATAAACTAGGATTTCAGTTAAAATCTTCTGTGTATTATTATTATATCCACTAAACTGAATAAGGATGCTGACATAGTACCTGAACCAAATATTACCCACTTAATACCTACTGTTTGAATGACATTTTTAAAAAATATTATACTTATTTATTTGAGAGAGGGAGAGCACAAGCCAGGGGGAGAGGTAGAGGGAGAAGCAGACTCCCCACTGAGCAGGGAGCCCAATGTGGGGCTAGATCCCAGGACCCTGGGATCAAGACCTGAGCTGAAGACAGATGTTCAACTGACTCAGCCACCCAGGTGCCCCTGTTTAAATGACTTCATAGCCTCTCACACACTTTCCTACAAAATAAATCTTTACCTACATTATATATCCCAATTTTTTTAGCATACAAAATATTTTTATTTCCTGGAAAATTTAAGGAAATATGTTTATAAGGATTAGAAAATCGAACATATCAAAGCTATGGAAAACACACAATCTGTGATTTTTAATGCTTTCACAGTTTATGAAGCTTTTTTAATTGCTTTTTTAAGGCTTTTATTTATTTATTTGGCGAAGAGAATGAGCAGAGTGAGCTGCAGACAGAGGGAGAGGGAGAAGCAGGCTCCCCAAAGAGCAGGAAGCCCTATGTTTGGCTCTATCCTAGGACCATGGGGATCATGACACCAGCGGAAGGCAGACGCTCAATCGACTGAGCCACCCAGGCACCCCTCACAGTTCATGAAGTCTTTTCTTTTCCTTTTCATGAATTTCAGAATCCAAGGGCACCTGGTATGGAGCCCCACCTCCGGCACCCTGCTCATCAGGGAATCCGCTTTTCCCTCTCCCTCTGCCTCTCATCATCCCCCACCCCACTCACATTCTCTCTCTCTCTCTCAAATTAATAAATTAAATCTTTATTTTTAATAAAAGGTGATGAAGGTATTTTGTTTTGAAAAAAAAATTTAAAGATTTTATTTATTTATTTGACAAAGAGAAACACAGCTAGAGTGGGAACACAAGCAGGGGAGTAAAAGAGGGAGAAGCAGGCTTCCTGCAGCGCAGGGAGCCTGATGTGGGGCTCAATCCCCGAACTTGAGGATCATGACCCGAGCCAAAGGCAGATGCTCAACTGAACCATCCAGATGCCCCTTGTTTTGAAAACTGACAGGAGCTCTATGCCATTCCAAATAGTATTTGCCCTACTAGACAAAGCACATATTGGCATTCATAAATACAAAGACTGTGTATACTACAGTCATTAATTAGGCAATTATACACAAGATTTGCCTTCAGATCATCCAGATCAGTATGAACACTCAAAATTGAAAAGCCAGTCAGTGAAGGCCCTGAGTAAAGCTGGAATATGATGTAGTATTCCAAGCATGATGTTCCTAAGCTCAACCCTATACCACAGGACCACAGGATTTCAAGGCTTTGTTTTTCACCTCCTTAATATGATTCCTTGTCCATACCTTCTTCATTTAGGATAAAATTTATGTCAATAATTGAATGAATTCAAGTCCTAACTGAAGATCAGGTGAAACATGGAGTTAAGTGCACCCAAAGGAGGTGGTCTCAGGCTCCATGGGGCATGGTGTTTATAACCTGGGACTAGAAATGTAACAGAGGTGGTTGGGCCACAGAAAGGATATAACACAGCTGACTGATCATATGAAAATCTTACAAGGACAGTGAATGTCATTACCAAACTGAAATCTAATAGTGGGACCAGAAATCAGCTTATTCCAGAGACACGTGTGAGAAAGTCCAACTGGAGAATATAGATGAAATTTGAGATCACACTCCATTTGTTGTATTTTTTGCTATGATTTTTCCTTAATTCCTAGGGAAATTATTGTAATCTTTTTATATGATTATCATTTATAAATTCATCATTTGTAAATGATACAGACATTTTGTATCATTGCCATTTGTAAATTTAAGCAGTAACTGGTATCCTCATAGGATTTTTTGGAGGATTAAATCAGATCATACCCTTGTGGTGAGCATGGCATCACATACAAACTTGTCAAATCACTATGTTGTACACCTAAAACCAATGTAACATTGTATGTCAACTATACTAAAAAAAAATTAGATATATGAAAAATGCTTGATGTAATTCCTAAGTTCAGAACGTGTCTAATTATTAATAAACTGTCATCCACAATTGAATGTGGAACTCTCTTACAAGAATATGCTTTTTTTTCTTGGTGACTCTGACAAAAATTGACAGGATATATTAAATGAAAGTGTCTCCTACAGGATTGTAAAACATCTAAATTGGTCTTCTCCACAGAAATCCCTCTTCATGCCCACTTTTATCTCATGAGATAAAATTTTATCCCATCACTTTGTTCTATTTGACCAATTCCAGTTTTGATTATTCAGTTTTTCTGGATTATTGCCTCAGTTTCCCCTGCTTTTTTTTGCTGATATAGATGTGAATTTCATGCACTTCCACCATTACCGATAGCTTAAGTATAGTTTACTGAATCTGTCCATGCTGGAAATTCCCATTTCCTTTGTGAGTCCAAAGCACTCTGTATCTTGTTATGACTCATACTCTTTGCTCAAGCTTGTTTATCTGATTTCTCTCTCCTTCTGAACTTGAGCCTTTACCTCCACCCATACTTCCCATTAGCCTTCTCCTTTTGTTCTGCAAAAGTTAGTGTTAGCAACACTTTATTGAGACTAATTTGACCACAGCAATTACCATGCGGTAAATGTGATCAAATCAGTCTCTATAAACCACATGCTAACATTATGCAGTAAATGGAATGGAAAGCAAAGTGTTAAGGTTCCTGTCTTCTTTTAAGTCATCTGGGGCCTTGGGAGATGCCCAAGTGATATTTTCACATGGACACAGATTTTTATAAAATTTGAACAACTGAGATATCTTAGGATCTAATAAGGCTCTTGTGTCACTCCAAAGTCCCCTTCATCACATTGTCCATTAAATAATTCTGAAGTGGGTCCAGCTATACCTGTTACCAATTTGATGGAAAGCTGAGATTTAGTTGAATACTTAGTTTGGGTTGAGCTGAGTTTGGGTTTCCTGTACATTTAGTATAGGTTTAGTACTAAAAGTATATGTGTGTACATGTATGTAAATGTATACATGTATATGTAGACATGTACTAAACATAATGTATACATGTATATGTAGACATGTACAAAACATAATGTATTTGTATGTAAGCATGTATATGCATGTGTACTAGATATATGATGTATATGTATGCATGTGTGTACACATGTATACCAAACGTATTATGTGTATATGTGATTTGCATTCACTTCTTTGTGTAACTATTGCTAACCATACCCTTGTAGAAATAACTTTCATCTCACTGACGCAAAGAGCAGATATCACATCCAGGGCTGAGTTTATCTCAAGAGGATGAGTTTTTCCCACTGCCTTAAAAGCCAGAAATACATAGGCATAGGATGAAGAACAAAGTGTAAATTACTTTGAGCCAAATTTAGAAATATCTACACAATGTTAGAGCTTATATATGAAAGACACTTGACAGAGATTTTCCCATTTTTCAATAATGCTAAACATTTATATAACATTACCAATGAAAAGTTGTGAACTTGAAAGAAATCAAATACATTAAAATCAGCCAAGCTACAAGAGTGAAAGATTATCTTTTAATGTTCTCTGTGGAAATAATATAACAAAAATATTGAACATTGAAGATGCATTAAAAGACTATGCTGCTAAATATGAAGCAAAATAGTAATAGAAGTGTTTTGGACAGTTAATTCATCAACATTTCATAATAATTTTATGAATTTTGTGTTGTTAGTGGTATTAAACATTTTTACATATTGAATGTGTTGTGGCTTTTTTTACCAAAATAATAAAATATTTAATTTTTGTACCTGCCATTGTATTTGTAAATTTGCTTTATTTCCTCAGTCCCCAACTTGTGTAAGTCTTAGGCCTCATAAACCTTGGACCCTTTTCTGGGATTTGGGTGTGGTAAGCCTGATTCACAATATCTTACTTCAAGTAAGTTAAAAGCATTGTATTTTTAAAAAGTTAAGTCAATGAAGAACATAGAGAAATACTTTATGAACAACATCTAATGCAAAGTTTTGTTGCTAAGTTAAGTCAGGGAACTATGTAAAAAAAAAGAAAAGAAAAAATTCAACGTAGTTGGTTCTAAACAAATGGTAAAAAAAAAATCATAATAAATACACAAATAAATGGTAAGCCAAACAATCTGTGGATTATAAACCAAACATCCTTAGTTTCTTATTATTTTGCCCATTTTATGCAACCTGGAATCTATAAGAAATTAGAGATATGATATTGTTTGTTTTCTCTTTTTTTCTAATTGGGAAATTTCATTTTATACCCTCAAATGTTTTTTATTATTTTTTCTCTTCTACTAAAAAGACTATCTATTATGAAATAATTTAAGAGTTTTAATAAATCTGTCATTACCTATTCTAGACACTGATCTAACACATTTCTACAGAATTTTTATGAGATAAATAAAATTGAACACTGATTCTGATTTGGTAGCATTGATTGTACATGCAACCCATTTAGTTTTGAGAAAGATATATTTGATGTCTTTTGCAATTTAGGTTGGCATTTTTCTTTAATATTTTTCAATCAGTTATTTATGTCTTCCTTTTAAAGTCCTACAGTTGTATTTCAGTACCTTCTCCATGTAACAGCTCATCAAAGAGTTGAGAATGTTTATCCAGGAACCCCTTGCCTAGCCTTAGGAAATTCTGCCATACAATTGCTAGTATTCCCAATAAGAAATAATGTATTCTATAATTTATTTACCAATCTGGCTATTTCCAGTTTATTTATATTCTTTTAAAAAGCCTGGAGTTTAGAGCAGAACATAATTTCATAGTTGTTATTTATTGAGAAGAATAGAGAAGGGTCACTTCTCTCATAGATGTCTAGTTTTCTATTTCTGTGGCCAAATAATACCATTGAATCATCTTAAAGTAACAATTGAGAAAAAAAATCCTGAATATTTTTCCATGTTCTTTCAACATACCTTTGGAAATTGCATAGTTGGTTGGAGGGCTTCTAGCAAAAGATCTCTCTTGTACATTCCTATTAATCATCATCTGCTGGAGAAGTCCACTTGAAAAAAAAAAACAAAAAACTAAGAGTGACCTATTGCCAACAGCCCATGAAGAACTGAGACCCACAGTCCACAAACTGACAGTGAACTGATTTCTGCCAACAACCACATTTCCTTAGAAGCAGACCTTGAAACCTAAGATTTTAAATGGGAAAAAAAAAAGTTGTTGATCTGAATTTCAAACGTAGCTATACCTTATATTTCATCTGGCAGTCCTACCCTAAGACAAAAGATGAAGCTAAGCCCTGACTGAACTCCTTACTCAAGGCATATATTATATAATAAACATGTGTTATTTTAAAACACTACCTTGTGGAGTAAATTGTTATGCACTAATAAAGAGAAAACTAATATACCACCTTGTTAAAATTAGTCCATTTTCTAAGAAATCAAATTGATCTTGAGTTTACTGTACTATATACTCTTTCCAATTTCTTGTTCAAAAATCCATTTCCTGTCTTCATCAGGTCAGTTAAAAATAATTTATTAGGAAATAGTTGACAGTAGACACTTATGTCAGTGGAGAACTCTATTTCTGTTGACACAAATTTATTACATAAGCATAGTGTTACTGTGATTAATCAGCAAATATGTATATAATTTATTTTTTGCCTTCTCCAAATATCTACAGTTTTATGGAGTAAATCAAAAGAGCACTTGCATAATTGTTGCTGGAATCCAGTTACATTTTATGTAGTTGACCTACTTTGATATTAAGTCACCATCAAGAATGATTTGTTTGACTTGTTCTTAATAGATTATGTTCTTTGGATAACTATGTCTTCCTTGAGATGCTCACAGACATGAGGTGAATAGAAAATAAATTAGAATTTTGCCTCTTTTGAATACTAAGGTCATCAATCTGTATAGATTCAAAATAAGACTAGTGGCCATATGTGCCAATATATCAGATATTTTCAACCCTCCATGAACATCCTTAATAGGGGTTTAGTGATACTGTTTATTTTTCTTATCTAGTACAAAATTCCATTCCTCTGAGAAAATTCCCAGTGCAGGAGAGCTGGTTCAACAGAAAACATTGCATTGTTTTTAGTTTCATGACCGTCCCAGAACTTCGGTAATTTTTGCTCAAATAAATTTAGGATTTACTTATCTTTATCTATTGGATTTTAATTTTATCACTGTTCTTCACAATGCCTCCTTTTTTTTTTTTCTTGGAAAAAGAGAAAACTCTCTCCTAATTATTTCTCCATCAGATACTTTCTGACAAAATATGTTCTACCTTCCCCTGAAGGGCTCAAAGAATAGAGAACGGTTCCAACCATAAAGCCAAATATATTAGAATTATGATTCATATGCTATAAATCATTTAATTCATGAATCATTAACTAACTAACTGAACTGAATCATGAAATATATTTTTCTGCAATGAAGTTGGAAAATTTTACTTATGCATTAATCAGATGTTAAATTATATGTAAAAGAAAAGTAATCTCTGATAGCATTTGAGGGATAAGCTGAGTGATACTAAAATGGGCAAATTACTCTGGTACACATTTCCATGAATATTTCTAGAAGTAATATGTGATTTTCAAGTATCAGAGTCCACAACAGATTCAAGGACAGATATTAAAATCCAGACTCCAGGCCCCAATCCAGATATTTTTTTTTAATTCAGGTGGTCTGAAAAATAACCCAATATATGGATTTTTAATCAAGAATTAATCATAATTCAAATGTTTATTCTCACTTTGAGAGAAAAAAAATGGCACCTCCTTCACACTTCTTATAATTTTTCATGGAAAAATGAAACAGGTTTTATGAGAGATGCAGCTTTTGTTATATCCTTGTGTATCCAATGAAAAGAAAGCTAAGGAAGGAATACACCAGGGGTTTTAGAGAAGCTTAATAAATGATTCATTTGAATAAATCTGACAGCAAGTTTCAGCCTTACAGGCTTTGGGTTTCTGACCCTTTTATTCTTCCATATGCTTTGCAGAGAGAATAGAATGAAAAAAAATTAGTTACCTTTATTCTAAGAACTTTTATATAACCTTTGCCACTTTAGATCTGGAAGAACAGTTGCACAAACTAACAAATTGCCAAAGAATGCTGACAAAGCTGTGAAGTCCTTTCCCATGGGGAAAATGGAAAGAGCCCATTCTGCAGGTGGGGGTCAGTGGAGAGAGGCAAAGACTAACTTATTTCATTCACAGATTTATGTTCTCTAGCACCTTACTGCTGTCCTATGACTAAAGAAGTCCACAACCCTTTTGCATAAACTCTGTTACTTTCCCAGTGCTATTTTCAAAACATTCTCATTCCACTTTTTTAAAAAGAGTTTATTTACTTATGTATTTATTTAGATAACACAATTGGGAAGAGGGTTAGAGGGAGAGGGAGAAAGAGAATCTTAAGCAGACTCCTCATTGAGGGCAGAGCTGGAGATCATGATCTGAGCCAAAATCAAGAGTTAGGAAGCTTAACTGACTGAGTCATATAGGTAGAAGCCCCTCATTCCACTTTTTCCAAATGTTCTCTGAGGCTCATGCCTTCACCCATTCTCCATAGGGACATCATCTGAGATCATTAACTTTCACTCAGTAGAAGTGCTGCTACTGGACTCCCAGTATTCCTCGATCTACCCTCAACATCGGTGGATCCAATGACTACACGGCTGGCATTTCTAGAGCTACATCTTTCCATCGCTTTGATTTTCACCCCACTCCATGCCACATATACATTTCTACTCTGAGGTTCTGGAACTTGCCATCCTCTGAGATACCGTACCTGTGAAATTCAGATCCTTCTCCATCTAAAGAGAAGTGCTTATTCTGACCATCCTCTTGATGTTACTTATTCTAAAGAACAAAATAAGTAACATAATCATAAAATCTAAGAAATATCATGAAGAAAACAAAAAGGAGGTGAGTTAGATGAAGGTATGGTGTCTCAGGAAATAAGAAATCTCAATAATTCCAAAGAATAAATACTTCTCATTCACTATTGTCATAAAACAATATTCTTGTATTAATCCTGTTAAAATTACTGAAATTTTAGTTTTATGGTAAAGATGTGGGATGTGATACACTCAATGAAAAGAATATGTATTCCTTAGCTGTCCATTATAGATGTCTAATGAATCTAAACTTAATGTAATTAATGTTATTAAAATAAAAATAATACATAAAAAAGATATTAGTAAAAATCCCCCCCTTTAGTTTTCCTTTCAAGTTTGCTTAGAAGCTTATATAACTAGATTGAAAGTCAAGAGATTTTAGTTTCCCAAGGCAGTAGTGAAAATTCTAGTAGATCCTTATGCTTCAAAAGGAAGGTCAGAAATAAAAAAGAATAATTGTCTAGTCACATAGTTATTTTAGCACTTTACAATTATTGAGCAATTACTATGCTCCAAGAACTATTCTGATTCTTTTATATGATTTAACTTATTTTCTCAAACTTCTAGCTAGCTACTCAATACTTTCACAAAAAGTTCTCACTGATATCTCAAACTTTATATATTTGAACTATTATTTGAACTATAACATTTGAATTCTATTACCAATTTTTCCTCCCTTGTCCCTAAACTCCTATATCATTAAATGATCTCACAATTGATCGATTATTTATAGAATTACTCTAAAATGTCAACAATATTTTTCCAATAACTGTTAGAATCCATATAGACAAAATTTTCAGTAAGGATATAAATGATTTAAACTTTGGTCTCACCAACTGCACTATTTCACAAAGCAAACACATAATTATTATGCAACAACAAGCATGTATCTTACAGATATCTTGCAGCAAAAATTCAGCTTTACTCAAAAACTGTATATTGTATCATTCTTCTTTTCTGAAATTCCATAACAGGCAAAAGTAATCTGTGGTGGCTAAAATTAGAAGAGTCATTGTTTTCCCACAGGGGAGGTACTGACTGGAATAGGTAACAAGGAAATGTTCTGGATTGAAATATGGGTTCTATAATAGGTTTCTTGGTGAAAGTCACAGGTAGCTTAGTTTTTTAGTCTCAACTTTCTCTGCATTTAGAAATAGGGCTAGGTAAGGTGGAAATGCCTTTTCAAAAAAAAATTTGAGTTTACTTCTACTATACTACTTCTTATGAATATATATCATTAGCAAAAGGCAAGTTTCTGCTTTGGTAGAGCACAGCACTTCTTTTTAAATAATCTACTGACTTTATTCCTTAATTTATGATGACTTTTCAATAGAAAAACATATTTTTCTTCTTTTAACTCACATTAAATCCACCCGATTTTCTGAGAAACCTAAACCTATGTGCCACTCACTGTTAGGTGCCAGTAGTTTGGATAAAAATTAGACAATTTCACTATTTATAAGGAGCTGATAGTCAAGAAGAAAATAGGTATGCTACTAGTAAATGGAAACAAAGTATCTGTGAAACAAAGCACCACCAACCTTATCTAACTCTGTTAGATATGGCTAATAACTACATAAGCAATAATGAATCTGAGATACAATTATATCCCTGGCAGTGATTATTTCTATTCGTTACTTTGAGGATGTAACATTTAGTAAAGATAGAATTCTATAACCAGAAAGAATCTGGGTTAACTGTATTTTCCTATAAAATCAGACATTCTATGGTTAATTTTGGATAAACAAGTTGTCAAGAACTATGAAGGATCTTGCCAGTTTAATAGTTATGCTGACACAATTTCTTATTTGGTAGAAGAAGACATGCAAATCCTATGTCAGAACCGAAGGAATATAGCAGAAGTAGCTTATAGAAGTAAGTAGCATTAAACAATGTTAGCATTTTCTTGTCCTGGTCCCCTGAGCTCTAGTTCCTACAGGACAACATAAAGGTGACACATTGCACACACAGTGGGTTGAGTTACTGAGAGGAACCCTGGGCACAGGGGATTGGAATCTTACACAGTGGTCAGTAAGCACACCTACCCTGTGCTCCAGGGAAATAAAAACGATGTTTAGAATACTGGATATTAAGTTATTATAGCTTATATTTGTTTCAGTAGGAGATACTTTTTCTATATCCAAAGTGACAGTATACACGCAATCCAACAAAGTCCATAATATTTCTGTCCATAAACTGTACAAAAACAGAAAAGACTCCTGGAGAATATAACATAAGTTATACATGTCCCTGAACTGTTTTTAAAAATATGGCAAGGTATTTAAGTAACTATATTTCATGATTTCAGAACTGCTCTGACATGTGTCATTGCAGATTATTCTAAGAGTACACTTTCTTTTTGGAAAGAGTCAAGTGGGTATTTCAAACAATGCTCACTAGCAGGTAACAGTGTATTATTGCCAAGTATCATTTGAAAATTTTCCTTAGTATTCTGCTGGTCACCACTGATGATATTCTGGCTTATGAAATGCTATAGGTAGTCAGAAATACAAGCAGATTCTATTTCTGATCTAATTAAGTCTTTCATAAAATGAAAACTTGAAAATAATTAGGGACAGAAAAGTTACTTTGGCAGTACTGTAATATTAATGTAGCAAATGCATTTCAGAATGTCTATACTCCCCTAGGCCTTTGGAAAGCTATTTTTTTTCAAGTCTGTGATATTTACTATCATGTCGACCAGTTCAAGCATTGATAATAACTCTTGGAAGCTACATCTCATTTGTCTTTTTTTTTTTTTTTCCTCAGGCTGGAGAGAAATTCAACCCATCTGATTGAATGGTACCAGTGTACCACTATGTCTTAAAGAGTCAACTTCAAAGATCTGTACTTTATACCTGAAATACCAGCCTCTCAATTTGCTGTCCAATTTGATATCAAAGCATTTGTACAAGGCAGGACTATTTGTGAAATGAAGCATAATGGAATGTTTCTGACTTAGCATAGTCTCAAGGGTAATTAAACTTGGGGAAATGGATTAAAAGAACAGCAGACAGTCATATTTATAGAATAATTACTACATTAAAGATACTAAAGCTCATTTATACTCCTAGAAATTCTCTTTGGTAAATGTCATGACCCTTATTTTATTAGAGTGAGACTGAGTGTTAGAAATTTTAAGAGATTTTTCCAGAATTCTATAATGATCATTGAGTTCAGTCAGCCTACTGATTTTCATTGGAAGGAAAATGAGATCCAAATTTCAGACTAAAATCCTGGATTTACAAAAGTTCAACCAATTACACTCTTAGGATGAGTTGCCCATATTGCTCCTTACTCCATGCATTAGCATATATAATCACTATTACATCAAAGGATGCAAGCAAGTAGCACCATGTTATTATAGATTGGTAACAGATAAAGAGCTGATAGTCAAGAAGAAAATAGGTATATATATAAATATATAATTGGGAGAGTGACTGTCATGACCTGATAAAATGTTAGTTTATCTTCTCATCGTAGAAACAGCAAGGAAAAAAGAAAATGACAGTTACCTGGAAATAGAAATCTCTGTCTAAATGTTGACCCCCCACAAATTAATTACAAGGAAAGCATGCAGAAAATATAGTATAACTATAACATTATATTTTAAATTACTAGTCAGGACCACATGTCTAAAAACAGATCCAGTGTCTTCTTTGTCTCATTTCCTTATGGACAAAAGAAATATATATTTAACTCTATAGGCCATATTTTTGCACTCTCCAGAGGAGAGACTCTTGATCTTGACTATCTATAGGTGGGATATACTATATGACCAAGATACTCATGGGAAATGTAGAGGTTCTGAAAAAAACTGACCTGCTTACAAAGGCTGTCTCTTGAGTTCCATGGATAGGTGAATTTAAAGGGTGTCATGTGTACAGTTATGATTCAGGCAGTGGTTATTCTCAGAGTTCCTATTTAGATGAGCAAAATCTAATAGTAATGGAATCAGGCAGAGTCCAAAAACTTGGGTATTAACAAGTCCTTTTTCTCTTGGCCACAAGGACAGGGTTTAGGGAAAGGCTTCAGTCTTGGGGTGGATTAGAATGCTAGTCAGAAGACCCAATAGAAGTAGGAAAGGTTATAGATTTTACAACCAGAAGGTCTATGTTTTAATCCCACCTGTCTAAATTAGCTCTGTCATGTTACTTGTACTCTCTGTAATTCAGTTTCCTTTTCTATAAAATGGGCGAATTTTGAGACGAAGAGAATGATTTTTGAGATAGTTAACATGTGGAATGGTACATAGAACATAGTAAGTAACGGTACATATAACATAATATATCTGTGTGATATATTAATAATACTAGTTATTGCACATAATTATGACAATTAATAGTAACATTATTATTATATGTTATATGTGTTATTGTTATTACATTTAATTTTATTTGGATAACTACCTTGAGGACCTTTCTGAAACTCATTTTGCTTATTCATTAAACATGTTTAATAGTACTCATCTTTCAAGTTGTGGTAAGAATCAGAAGTTATATGAGGCACCTAGCATGGAGTTTGGGCTCAATTTATTATTTCTAAAAAGTAGTTACCAAAACAGATTAAGAATGTAGAAATTGAGCAGTTGCCACTGGACAAGTTGGGTGCACAGTTTCCTCAATGGCTCACCAGGTTTCAGGTCTTGGGGGGGAAAAAACCTGATTCCATTTTAAACTTGTACCAGTGGAGTTTAGAAAGATTCTGAAAAATTGGAATCGCCTATGCTTCAATATTGGCTCTGGAATTTTGGTTAGGTGCCATTACTCCATCCATCCTGAGAAAAACATGAAGATGAGGCTGGCAAATATTTTGAGCTCGAATTTCACAGCTAGTCTAAGATGGAGAAATATCTTGCTTTGCAAGTGTGAGTATGAAGAAGATACACCTTACTAGGTAATTCTTGGCAAAATATTAAAATACAACTTAAATTGTTTTTAATACAATCAAGAATGTACTATAGTATGTTTTGACATGTTAAAATATTACCAAACTAATATAAGCTCCATCAACTTTGATGTACCTAATATATACTATTTTTTTAGCATTCTATAAACTGCAGTGAAAATTTCATATACAAAAAAAAAATAAGACATTACACCTAAAGGATCTTGCTGCTCCTAGATGTCTTTCATATGCCTACTGAATTGTTAGAAACATGAGTCTTTGGCAAAATATGAATGCACACAGGTCTGTAGTATTGAGTTTCTCTAGGGCATCCAGTAGCAATGATTCCTGGGAGTAGATTTAGCATGTGTTTGCCATTTAGCATTCCTTCCCTACCATATGCCACTTAACAAAAGAACTAAACTTTTCTACAAAGAGAATAAGAATAATTAAAATGAAAACAGATTTCTGATTTCCTTTTCATACTTAAACATTAGAGCTAGTCAGCAAAGAAAGAAAAAATAAATTTCTTTTTTTTTTTTTTGGTTTACTTACAGATATGACTTTTTTTCTAGAAAAAGACAAAAATTTTAAACTTGTGGACTTCTACTTCTTCCAGTATTTATTTTTTTAAGGTTTTATTTATTTGAGAGAGAGAAAGCACACAGAGTGAGAGGGAGAAGCAAGATCCTTGCTGAGCAGGGAGTCCAATGTGGGACTCCAGCCCAGATCATGATCTAAGCCAAAGGCAGACGTTTAAGTGACTGAGATACCCAGGTGTTCCTTCTTTCAACATTTCATTGATATAAAAGATTGAAATCAGGATAAAACTTGGGTACTTAGTCAAAATTTCAGAATGATCTATACCATCCTTTATGAACTCTCAAATAAATAAACTATTTAAGCTATATGAAATTGAGTATTTATCTGTCGAATTAAACTAAAATGCTAACAATAAGATGCAATTATAAACCTATTTATTCATTAAACTGAACAGATCATTATTCATCACCTACCATATGAGTCTATTCCAAAAAATGATGAATAAAACAGTCTCTACAAAATAATATAGAAAAGATTATGTATTTTTAATTCAAAATTTGAAAATTTGCACAATAATTAGTAGGAGAAAAATATATAAATTTGTGCTTTCATAGGGACAGGACACAAGAAGCATAGTATATTAAGAACAGCATTAGTTTTGGGGCAGAAAGCCTGTATTTCAGAGGTGGGATCTTAAGCATGGCCACATGCAGGTATATGTTGGGGCAAATCACAGGAAATGAGAGATTTTAAAGATAGAAGCTGAAGCTAAAACTTGGAAAAGTCAGTCAAATGATCCAAACTTTAAGATTGAGCATCATAACTGGAGTAGCTCTGTAGATGTTGATTTTTATTAGTTGGCATCAGTTAAAAATAAATATAAATTAAAATGCATTATTATTTCTGCTCCTTCCATTTGTTTTACTTTCCTCCCATCTTCCTCAACTCCAGAGTAAGTAGGGAACTTGCTTTAATGTTCTTCTGGTACAATCTTTGTTGAGGTTGTTAATATGATATGTCACTCTCACCTGGTTTAACAAAATGGTACTTTCCTAGCTACCGACCATGGTACCCAGTTATTTTAGTCTTGATGAGACAACTGTCAAGCTCTAGTTAACAACCAATTTAGGAACTTCTCTGTGCTTGCTATTTCTGAATACACAGGTGTTGATTGCTTATTTATTTATTTTCCTTGTATGGAACTACTTGCTTGCCTCTGGGAATTCATTCAACACTCAAATCATATTTGCAGCTGTGTCTGTAAATAGCCACATGCAAAATTCTAAACTGCCAAACTATTATCCAAACTATGGTATAATCAAATGTTGCCTTTATTTGTGATGAACTAAATTCATATTGCCCCCAATTTCCATAGATTTGACCAATAGCCCTAGAGATGAGTATAATTAAATTATTTTCTCTAGATGTTTATAATTAATTCAGATATTTATGTCATTATTTTCTTAGACACTATTTTAATTTATGTACAGATTCTATATAATTAGTTTTAGTAATGAGAATGATTCAGATAGTCTTATGTTAAAGTGACTCAATAATAAGGTTTTTTTTACTAAGCACATAGTCATTATTTTCTTGCTATCTGTCAGGTACCAGAGAAACTATTAAATACACAGTCATTGACTTAAATTAATTTTCAGTTATTTTAAAGACATTACAGAATTCAGAAAATTAAGCACAAAAAATTATTTGCTAAAAGTGAGTACTAGATACTATGGGAAATTGAAGGAGGTTGACTTGGATTAGCATCCTGGTAGACAGCCAAAGTCAATGAATTGCTCACTGAAATTTTCTTAGACCTCAGAGATTGCAGTGTGAAAATATCTGCTTTTATTGATACCCTTATTTTACTTATTTACTATTACTCCCTCCCCAGAATTCTAATGCCTCAGTTAGAGGTCAGAGAAGCAGAATCACAATCAGTATTACACAATGAAGGATTTATTACAAGAATTAGACCTACCCAACTGTGAGACCAACTAGGTAAGGAAAGTCCCCAGAGTGAAAGTTGGAGAATTAGAGAAGTCAATAATCATCTCTCCTGAAGCACCAATGCAGATGCAAATGTCAGAACTTGCAAGGAAGTGTGGGGAGACAAATATGTCTAACTTTCACAATGAGACAAGAAGGAGAATTGATGAAGTCTATGGAAACAGCCAGGAAGAGCTGAACACAGAGCAAGGGAGCAGGAGGACATGCTAGAATTCACTGGCATCTCTGCCTATCTTTCACCTCATGGAATCAGGACAACCTTTAGAGAGTAAGCTGCTCTTTCATTCCACCTTCTAAATCTCATGCAGATTTCCCTTTTGGGAACCTTCCATTCTGGAAAATGATTTCTGGGGAATATGACTTTGGTTTAGGTAGCTTGACCCAGGAGAAAAAAAACCACAGTGACACTGACAAAACTTGAAGACAGTCTCTCACTGAACAATTAAACAACCTAAATGCTGGTTATTTTAATCATGGAATTCATTTAAAAATTATCTAAGTACAGTTAACACACAATGTTATGTTAGGTGCAGGTGTACAACATAGTGTTTCAACCAGTTTATACGTTATGTTATGCTCACCACAAGTGTAGCTGCCATCTGTCCCCATCTGCCCCAATGCTATTACAATACCATTGAGTACATTCCTTATGCTATGCTTTTTATTCCCCTGACTTATGCAGTCCATATCTGGAAGCCTGAAACTCAACTCTCCCTCCCCAGAATCTATTTTTTAACTCATAATAATAATTCTTTTTTGTTCTTTGCACTTTTTTAAAAGCAGACATCTATCTATCTATCTATCTATCTATCTATCTATCTATCTATCTATCTATCATCTATCTGATAGATGTCTTCTGATACATGATAGATAGATAGATAGATGATAGATAGATAGATAGATAGATAGATAGATAGATAGATAGATGATAGATAGATATAAAATTTCCTCTTGAGTCTGAGAATAGTAATTAGAAACTTATTAAAGTATATCTTTGGTTTCCTGAATTATATCTGTTTCTATTCTTTTTTGTTAAGTCTACCTATTTTGTTTACACTTTGCTTTGCATTCTATACTTACTCATATTGCTCATGCTATTAATTGTCCTCTAATTCACTATGATCTTTATTTGAATGTACCTATATATAACATATGAGCTCTGCTGTTAGTGTAAGGAGCTAACACAGGTTTCTTTCAGTTACATGAGACTATTTCTCCATTTCCAGTTTTAAATGGAAATATTAGTTATCAATTCCATTAAGTGAAAAAAGTTCCTATGGATTTTCTAGACAAATCTTCACACTCAGGAAAGAAAAAAAAAAAGTCTTTCTCTTAGGATAGGAAGATAATAGTTCCACAGCCTTTATTCTCCTTTTCCCTCCTGTCCCAACACTTCCTCTAGGATTCAAAGTTAATCACATCTCTCCTGCTCTGTAAAGACCACTTCTTATGCTTTAGCTTGAAATCAATAGCCAACTCTGCCAGCTCTTCTATTTTCCCTGAGAAAGGGACACTATTAATCACCTACTTATACAATGAGCAGTTATAAAACAAATTATAGGTGTGCGTGGGTGGCTCAGTCAGTTAAGTGTCTGACTCCTGATTTTGGCTTGGGTCATGATTGTGGGGTTATCGGATTGAGGCCCACATCCAGCTCTGCACTCATCATGGAGTCTTATTGTCCCTTCCCCTTGCTCATGCTCTCTCTCTCTCAAATAAAAATCTTAAAAAATAATTATACTGGTGGGGCACTTGGGTGGCTCAGTCGTTAAGTGTCTGCCTTCAGCTCAGGTCATGATCTTGGGGTCCTGAGATCAAGACTTGCATTGGACTGCCTGCTCAGCAAGAAGCCTGCTTCTCCCTCTCTCACTCTCCCTGCTTGTGTTCCCTCTCTAGCTGTGTTTCTCTCTGTCAAATAAATAAATAAAATCTTTTAAAAAATTATATTGGTAATTATTCCCTGATTTTGTCAAGTTATTTATAGATTGAAGTTAACCCAGAGTTTCCTTACAAAAGCCCATGCCCATAATATATATGCTCTCCATCTATTGGATTTCATATGCTTGCTTCCTCATATATTCCTAAGATTTCTGGACAATTGGTTACACCTATTACATTTTTTTGACACTGTTAAAATTTAAGGTTCTTTTTTAAAAATTATTTTTTTAAATTTATTGCCAGATTAAACCCTTGATAGATATAGATGTATGTGCTTCCATATTCTGAAGAATACTGTTGGACTTCATGGCAATACTATTCTGACAGATAGGCAATTAGGGGTCCTTGGCCCATGTCCCACACCATGGTATAACTAATACTTTAGAACACCTTCCTTAAAGTGCTCTAGGTTCCCCTTTAGTGCCTGGGATCAGCCAAACTAAAAGAGATTTGAAGACAGTGTTACCGGAGAAAGGAGAAGACCCACATTATCTTGGGTCACCATTTACATCTACTGAGAAGGTTTTTAACTCTTTATTCCCAGCTACCACACATTGGATCAACCTGAGAGATCAAGAAGCTCTAGAGACCTGGTAATTTGCCACATCCTAGAAAAGCAGGCTGGTAAGTGAATCACTTTCACTGGGGTTCCCATTTTTTTGGTGAGATCCAGTAGGTTAAGAGTGTTTCCAACATGCTGACTTTAGATGATTTTTGCTTGTACTGGACAGGAAAAACTCAGGGCTCTGGAATATGAATGGTATATTACTGATCTGCTCATCTATGAGCCGCCATCTGGGTTTTTATTCATCCCTGCTCCCGCTATCATCCTGGTGGTGGTAACAGCCACCATTTATGCTGAGCAAGCTCTGCATCACATGTCAAGGCAGTCATCCAGGTGTGCCTGTACTTTATCTTCAAAAAGGATTTGGAGGACTTTGCTTTGCAATATCAGTGAACCTCTCCAATAAATGTCCTTTCTTGCATTGAATCCATGTGGAAATGTTTTGCTCTCTTGGGTGGATATAAAGCCATGCAAAGGAGGGACAGACAAACAGAACTTTGGCAAACAGCCCCTCCTGTTATTCCAACAATGCACTCCTTGACTGTCCTCCTCACTGGTAGTGATGAATGCAAGGCAGGGTACAGTCAACACTGTGGTCATATTCAAGAATATAGTGATTATGGCCTAAAGACTTCAAGAAGATGTTGGAAGCTGTGGTGTTCTACTTTTACATTATAAAATTCTTAACAGCACATTTAACATGACCAGAAGAAGAATTATTGCTCACTTTTTCCTGAAAACTCAGGCTAAGACTTTTACTTATGATCACTACCAACAAAGCATAGGGACAACTTCTGTGAGAATCACTAGATGATATGGTATCATGATAAATGATGTACAAACTATTAAATAAATGCTATTAGAGAACAGCAGAAAGTGAAGATCTATATTATTTTAATAAGCACCATTTTTGAAGAGCTATGGTATTACAAGTAATACTAGTTGACTACCTTATCCCATGTGTATAGTTCGCTAAGGCTACCATAACAAGGTAACCCAAAATTAATCACTTAAGTAATAGAAATTTATTGTCTTACAGTTTGGTAGTTCAGAAATCCAAGACCAATGTGTTGGCAAGTGTATAACCCCTCTCAAGGTGTTCAAGAAGGAACTCTTAAGAGATCCTAAAAATTCTTGGTTTTATGGTAGCATAACTCCAATCTTTATATGGTGTTCTGTGTATGTCTGTGTCCACATTTCCCCTGTTTATAAAGTTATCAATGATACTGCATTAGAAGCCCAACCTACTCCAATATAACCTCACCTTAACTGATTATACTGCAACAGTCTTATTTCCAAATAAGGTCATATTCTGAGATATAAGAAGTCTGGGTTTTAATATATGATTTTGGGTTGATCTGGTTCAGCCCTCAATATCATGTATTGGGAGATATAAAATTATCTAGCAACAGTCAATTTAACAATAAGGGAAATCAAGATATGGTTCCTGGACATGAACTGTAGGAAGTATTACCTGAACACTATGAAATATGTTCATGTTATGGGACAGTAAAATATACGAGTTCATAACTCTTTTCTATCAATTGTTATAACTTTAATTATGTAGGTTGCTAGTTAAGAAAATAGGCAAGAAATGATTACCTACAGTGTAAGTACAGTTTTATTTTTTCTATCTAAATTTTCTATAAGAAATATTTCTAAACAGAAAAAGATTTCTTCATGTCTTCATAACTTAAAAGTTAAATTATTTTAATGTGGGTATAATTCCTCATAAAGTCATGTTTATGTAATATTAGCATTTAGTGAAATAGCAATTGTAAAATGGAGAAAAACCTTGCTGGGTTTTTTAACAGTTTTAGACCCTCACATAGATCTTGTTGACAAACCCCTCTTATAGAGTATTTTTGGCATCTTGCTTAAGCCAAGGACAACATTTGGAATGTCTGTCTGTGTATAAATTTGGAGAGTACAAATTGACAATATGCTTGAAGACATGTCAAGAAATATTTCCAAATATTTTTGGTGTCAGCACAATTCAGATTCAAATAAGAATTTGTCTGACACAAGACCATTTATATGTAAACTAGTAAGTAAGATGGAAAGAGAGGAAAGAAATAAGATGAGCTTTGTGACCCACTGCTGGATTTCAGAGTAATCAGTAAATGCCCTGTACAAAATGATCACTTGTCATAAAGTAAAAAAAAAAAAAAAAAAGAATGTTTTCGTTATCTGTACAGGCAAAAAAAGCACAATGATTATGCAATATAAAAAATTATATAGCGTCACCCAGAATATATTATCCAGAATCTTCTTTTTAATGAGTTTTTTTCTAGTGAGTTCATTATGTATGATCACAGTACTCATTTTGGGTGTAGTTATTTCCTCGAATTTGATTAAATTTGCTCCAGCCTAGTTCTGGAAACTGATATGACTCTTTTTACCTGTCTGACTTTTCTTTCTTTCTTTCTTTCTTTCTTTCTTCCTTTCTTTCTTTCTTTCTTTCTTTCTTTCTTTCTTTCTTTCTTTCTTTCTTTTTTCTTTCTTTCTTTTTTTTTTTTTTTTAAAGATTTTATTTATTTGACAGAGAGATACACAGCCAGAGAGGGAACACAAGCAGGGGGAATGAGAGAGGGAGAAGCAGGCCTCCCGCCGAGCAGGGAGCTTGATGTGGGGCTCGATCCTGAGTCTCCGGGATCATGACCTGAGCCGAAGGCAGTCTCTTAACCATCTGAGCCACCCAGGTGCCCCCTCTTTCTTTTTTTCTTTCTTTCTTTCTTTCTTTCTTTCTTTCTTTCTTTCTTTCTTTCTTTCTTTCTTTCTTCCTTCCTTTTTTCTTTCTTTCTTTCTTTCCTTCCTTCCTTCCTTCCTTCCTTCCTTCCTTCCTTCTTTCTTTTTTTCTTTTTTTCTTTCTTTCTTTCTTTCTTTCTTTGATTTACTTATTTATTTTAAAGAGAGTGAAAGAGACAGAGCACAAGCAGGAAGAGCACTGGGGAGGGAGAGAGACTCCTAGGCAGACTCCATGCTGAACAAGGAAATCAAATCATGTCCTGAACTGAAACCAAGAGTCAGACACTCAACTGACTGGGCCACCCAGGCACCCACTCCGTATTTTGTTTCTAGATTCAATTAATTGGAGTGAGACTTGACATTGAATAGCACATGTCTTGAAGGTAAAGGATGTTGAATACTTCCACTGAAGTATATCCAAGTAAAATTCTAGAGAAATAATGTCTACACATATATACATGTTAAATCCTTTAGGAGACAAAATTACATTTACAATGTCCTTTTAAAATGTTTTTATTTATAAAATTTCCCTCCAGAATTATGCATTATTTATGGAATATTTTCTGTGGGTTAAGGAACTTTTTTCTTTTCTTGTAAACAGTAAACAGAATAGGTGGAATGCTGATCTATGATCTTAAGTCATAGATGGGGAAGGAACATTATAAAATCTGGATACATTTATTATATTGATTTCAAATAGTAATAGATGATATAAGAAAATAAAACTGTTATAGGAAACAATGATTGTGACAACACACTTCTTGAGTTTGAACTGTCCAAAGGCTTTGGGGTATGTGGAAATGCAGGCAGAGTTTGGAAGGATATCAAGATTTAGAAAAGAGGATACTACGGGGTTGTCTTTCCATTTTACAGTTTATGGCCTGAGGGTGGGACACGTTGGGCAAACTAAGAATGGCTAGAACTCTAACAGAAAACTTACTTATACAGTTATGTTAACTGTATATCACTATAGGTAAGATGCTGTTTTTCTTTGGCTACTTTCAAGATTTTTTTCCTTGGTCTTTGGTTTTCAGAAGTTTAATTATGAGGTATGAGCATAAATTTCTTTGGGTTTATCCTATTAGAGGTTCACCCAGTTTCTTGAATCTGTAGAGGCTCAGCTGCACACTTGGCTTTGCTGACACCAGGAGAAGGAAATATTATGGGAAAAAGAGAAGTACTTACTAAACCTAAACTGCACTGTCTTCTTCAGCATCATTGATACTGGATGGGACAGGTGGAAGCTCAGCTGACCTCTACATCCAGCTGATACTACCTTAATGAGGAAATTAAAGCACTTTTGGCTGCTGCCAGGTGGGGAACTGGAAGATCAGCTCCCTGCTCTGTGCTCTCACTACCCCTAAATATACTGGAAGGGAAATCAGGCCCCCATATAGTTATAACAGGCAGAAGATAAAACGGCAGATCCCCAGTGGCCTGTGGACAGCATCTGGCAGGGAATTGTAGTACAATGCTTATGGCAATAGTATGGGGAAAGGGAGAGCCCTGGATGGAAGACCTACTTCTTTCACAGCCCAATGAAATTGCATGGGTGAGTGCAGTTTTGCTTTGGGGTTTGACTGAAGTAGGGCAGATATTTCCAAAAATGTTTTTGTTGTTTTTAGGCTATTCTTTTCCTGGTCCTTTAGCTGGAAGAATCAGGTCTTCTTTGTAGCTATTTTTTTTTTTTGGTGCATGCCTCTTGATAGTTGCACATTCTGGGTTTCTATACCACCCTGTCCAGAATATATGGGAAAGGATAAGAGACCCAGGGAATTCAACACAGTTTTATTTTTCAAGTAATGAGGTCTCTAGGTAAGCCACTTTCTCTTTAGCCACTTTCTAGTCTTCTTACGTTTGCTTGTTTTATTGTGGTCAAGTTTTGTTTGTTTGTAACTGGGAGGACTTGGAGAAAAGAGGCTCCTCTTATACGGTAGTCAGTAGTTTAGGGAGTTATCACATTTAACTCTTGTTGGCAATAAAGGGCACCGTTTTAAAGTGATTAGGCAATGATGCAGTGCTCTGTGGAGATCATGTTTTTTAACATGGGTATGTTTTCTAAGAGTATCCTGTGTGGAAACATATTCCTAACATGAGCAAAGTGAAAGTGCAGGTTGGGGAATGGTTTATAGGCAAGGGATGGCTATAGCAAATACTACAAGAGTCTACCCAATTCTCCTCATTAATGTCTACATACTGACACTAGTAAGATAAAACTAATAGAGGGGTACCTGTGTGGCTCAGTCATTAAATGTTGGCCTTCATCTCAGGTCATGATCCTGGAGTCCCAGGATTGAGCTTCTCCACTCAGTGGAAAGCCTGCTAATCCCTCTCTCACTCCCCCTGCTTGTGTTCCCTTTCTAGCTGTGTTTCTCTCTGTCAAATAAATAAATAAATAAATAAATAAATAAATAAATAAACTCTTCAAAAAAAAGATAGGACTACTAGAGATTTAATGCCAAAAAAAATGATGGAACTACTAGAGATTTAATGCCAAAAATGATAGAACTACTAGAGATTTAATGCTGAAAGCAGTCAATGATGTCATGGGAAGTGTTATAAATAATATATTCTTCACCCTCAGTTGAGATAATTGATGCAAATTTCACACTGCCACTAGTGGTTGTGGACAGGGGTCTCCAAGACACTGAGCTCAAGTTTCCCACAGTGTACGATGATTACTGAATTAGAAACTTCATGTAGCATCTTTTCTACTCAGCTTCACTTTGCATTTCATATTTGCTAATATATGCCATATCTCCATGATTCTAGAGAAACTTTACCTGCAAAGCTGTTCACACTGAAATTAAATGCTGGAATATCCATCTCCTCTCTTCCTCCACACAAAGAGAACAATGGTGACATATGAAAAAATTAAAATTTAAATATGTATTTGCTTTGAAACAGTTCTTCATCCTTTGAAAGTTCTGAAGAAAATCCAGGGAACTAAAAAAGCAGCACTGGGAATCCCTGGCTTGAAGAAAAATGTTCTTTTGCTATCAGTCTTCTCTATTGCAAGGAATGTTAATTCAGCATATATCTGATTTAAAGGTCATTTGGTACATTTCTGTATAATCTCTCCAGTTCTAACTCAGGTAACTCAGATTGACACATTTGTATGAAAATATCCTTAGATCTTTTCCCTCTTGAATATGCAAGGAATAAATGATTAAAATGACCTAAGACATAATGGCCCTATGACATAAACCCCATATTTGTGTATTTATTGTTTAAACCAGAATATAAATTTGCTGTGGCTCCAGTTAGTCCTTAAATTCTTGCTTTTACAGTAAGATGGATAAAGCTAAAAGATGAGTTTCAAGATAGACTTTATCTTTCAAAAGCCTATATTAATGGGCACATTGCTTCATCATTATGAGCCCCAGCTTCTTCTTCTTCTTTTTTTTTAAGATTTTATTTATTTATTTGATAGAGAGAACCACATCCAGAGAGTGAACACAAGCAGAGGGAGTGAGAGAGGGAGAACAGGCTTCTGGCCGAGCAGGGAGCCCAATGTGGGGCTCGATCCTGAGTCTCTGGGAACATGACCTGAGCTGAAGGCAGTCGCTCAACCAACTGAGCCACCCAGGTACCCCTTCTTCACTTTTAAAATGAAAATGGTAAACTTCCTGTCTGCCTCAGAGAAGTGTTACAAAGAACAAATGAGATAATTTATATGAGCATATTTTGTAGAATATGAAGGGTTCTTATAGAACTTTTTTAAATCATCAATATTAAAATTACTATTAAGATGACTCCCCCAAAGTTTAGCTAGAATATTTAAGCCATCTCTCGGAATCACTATTTTCTATCTGAATTTGACCTAAACTTGCCAAAATGCTACTCACAAATTTCAAAAAACAAAAAACAACAACACCTCTATTTATGAAATTATTAACTTGATGACTCTAACATACAAATACAGAAAATGTAAATGACAGATTCATCAGCTATGGTATCATAGAATATACTGAGGCTACATATAACTGTTAAATAAACACATAATTGCTCTTGTTCTTAATTGTCTAGGTTATCAAGAAGCCTTATTGACTGACAGTTTCATTTATAATTTCAGAAAAATTCTATACTTCAGAACATTCATACCTATGGCCTTAGTCATCATTGTGTTAACTCAGGTGATTACCTACAAGAACATTTGTTGATGGATTGATGAGGAAAACACTTCTGTACTTCCAAGTCATTGAAGGTTCATTAGAAAGAGCAAAGATTGGGGAATTAGACTGTCTGGGGTTCAAATCTATTTTCTGTGAGTTACAATTTCTGTGACCCTTAAATTTCATAGTTACTATTTATAAAAATGAGATTATTCACACAGGGTTAAGACTTCTTTTGGTAGCATTCGTGGCATGTAATGTTATCTAAAATACCATTAAACTACATGCTTTAGCTATTTCTTGATGATACTGATTTAAATGTATACATTTCTTAATAGTCATGTGGACTATTCCATTTGTATAGGCTGAATTTACATATAAATATGTAATTGCCTTTACTTTACCTAATTAATTCATACAAGTACTTACTACCTGCTAAGTCATTTTATATAAATTCTATGTCAAAAGCTAATTTGTAATATCTTTATTTTTCAAATGAGAAAACTCAAAATCAGAGATTAAGACACCTGCCTCACTAGTCCCTCTGAATGTACAAATACATTCATTGTATGATATATTTCATGAAAATATATTTCAATTTCATTGGTCAATGTTATTTTGAAGACCTCTAAAAATTCTTACTGGATCCAGCTTTCCACAGTTTGCTTGGCTTTCTTGCTTTTTCCATATGAAAACAAGGTTTCTTAGTGATGGAAGAAAAACTCAGGAAAAAAATCTAATCAAAGGCATTTAGGGTAAAAAAAAGGCATATTCTGTTTAGGAAAAGTCTATAGTTTTAGTAGAGTAACATTTCCAGTTGACACAATCTCCTCCACTCAACTGAGAGGGAAAAATGTGTTTTTGGCAAGCCATAGAGTCCATAACATGAAGGGTTATAAGCAACTTTTGTGTCATCTGCCAGATTTAGGATTGATGGCATGAGGCTCTAAATCCCAGCTCTCTGCACACCTCAACATGAATGGGGCCTGGATTTCTGCCATCCTTTTGGTGGTAGCGATTTCCAGTTATGTTCCACAAAGCCTGTAAAATTACTGAGATTCTGGGAGAGAACGTGAAATTACCAACATAAATAACCTAGAGTCTCCAAATGTAACTATATTTGTGTACTTCTGTATTCAGATATTTTTATTTTTACCTAGGTTATGAAAAGTTTGGCTTAAGCACATGCCTAAAAGAAAGTTATAAATATTAACAGAGTCAACACATAGCAAGGAGAAACTTTGTGCAATGTAATAATTTTCATGTTTTTCACTGAAATACTCATATCAGCACAGGGCAGTGAATGCAGACCCCTAGAGATCAAGTGCCTAAGAGCCTGAAGCAAACCAGATATAAGAACAAACATTCTTTGAAGTCTCCTTTTTCACATTAAAATTTCACATACTTTTGCATTCTGCTCCATAATGTATTTTTGCTTATTTTAATATAAAAGTAATGTGTTTTCCCCAATTCATCAAAGAAAATTGATGTTTCAATACAATGTTTTGAGTCATATAGTACAGTGGTTGTGATTACAAATTCTGAACAGGACTGCTGATTTGAAATGTCATCACCATTGTGTACTAGCTCTGTGACTTTGGGCAAATGGGAATGCAGTGGGGTAGGGAGAGATGGAGAAAAGAGATTGAGAGAGAGAGATTGAGAAAGAGATTTATTTTAAGGAAATAATTCATGAGATTATGGAGACTCAGGGGTTATGGAGACTCAGGGAATAGCCAATGTTATAGTTCAAATCCAAAGTCCATCTGCTAGGGCTGCCATAACAAAATATGACTGGCTTAAACAATAAAAATTAATCTGTCAGTTCTCAAGGCTATAAGCCCATGATCAGTGTATTGGTAAGACTGGTTTCTCTCAAGGTTCTTTCCTAGCTGTGTTTATGTCCTCACATGGCCTTTCTTCTATATGTGGGCATTGGTGGTGTCTCTTTACCTCTTTTTTTTTTTTTTTAAGATTTTATTTATTTGAGAGAGAGTGAGTGTGAGCTGGGGGAGGGGCAAAGAGAGAGAGAAAGAAAGCAGACTCCCCACTGAGCATGGAGCCCGCTGTGGGGCTTGATGTGAGGCTCCATCCCAAGGACTCTGAGATCATGACCTGAGCTGAAGTCAGAAGCTTAAACAGTTGAGCCACCTAGGCACCCCTCTTTTTCTCCTCTTGTAGGGACACTCACTACTCATATTGGATTATAGCCCCATTCTATTGAGTTTATTTTAATTTAATCACTTTTTGAAGGCTGTATCTTAAAATTCAGTCATATGGATTAGGGCCCACTCATATTACCTTATTTAACCTTAATTATCTCTTCAATGTTCTCATCTGGAAATATAATTATGCTTGAGGTACTGGATGTTCAGATTTTAACATATGAATGTGGTGGTTAGGGGGACACAATTCAACATCTATAGTCATTTGAATTTAAGTAAAATTGACTACTCTTTTTCTTTTTAAGATTTTTAAATTTATTTGACAGAGAGAAACACAGACAGAGAGGGAACACAGGCAGAGGGAGTGAGAGAGGGAGAAGCAGGCTTCCCGCCAGGCAGGGAGTCCAATGTGGGGCTTGATCCCAGGTCTCCAGGATCACGACCTGAGCCGAAGGCAGTGGCTTAACCAACTGAGCCACCCAGGCGCCCCAAAAGTGACTACTATTGATAGTGTTGGTGACTTCATCTAATAAGTTGAAAAGTCTTGAAAACAAACAAATAAACAAAAAAACAAAGAGGAATGAAAGAAAGAAAAGAAAGAAAGAAAGAAAGAAAGAGAAGAAAGAATAAAGAGAAAGTAAGAAAGAAAGAAGAAAGAAAGAAGAAAGAGAGAGAGAGAGAGAAAGAAAGAAAGAAAGAAAGAAAGAAAGAAAGAAAGAAAGAAAGAAAGAAAGAAAAGAATAGAAAGAGAGAGAGACCGGAGAAGAATTCTGCCTTAAGACTGTAGTACCATTTCTTACCTCAGTTTCTTGTCTGCCTCCCTTGTGGATTTCAGACTTGCCAACCCCCAGAATCACAGGAGCTCATTCTGTTAAATAAGCCATATATTTATATATAATATTTATATATTAGGTACTATTATATGAGAACTCTGATATAGTGTAAAGTGGAATTAGGTCTTGAGAGGGAATGGAGTACTGAGACTCACTAAAGAAGGCAAGAAAATATCATGCTAAGTGAAAGAAAAGTCACAAAAGAACACATAATTTGTGACTGCATTTGCATGGAAAACCATAATAGACAACTCTGTGGAGAAAGACAGATTAGAATTTGCTTGGGGCTGAGGATGATGTGAGATATGGGAGTGATAACCAAATTGCACAGGATTAGTAATTGAGGTGAGGCAAATATTCTAAATGTTCCTCTAGTGGTGGTTGCACATAGCCTACAAGTATACTAAAAATTTTATAATATATAATATAGCTTTTAAAATGGGTTTTTTAAAAGTAGATTTAGTGCTAAATCATAAATGGATTTGGTTCATAAATTGTGAATAGTGGGAATATAATTGTCAGATACACACACACACACACACACACACACACACACACACACAAAGGGGTGAGGAAAGAGATTCTGTGGTAGGAGTCAAACCCTAACTGACCAAGGGACCATAATATGATATCAGTTTATAAGATTAATTTCTAAGAATTTTATGGATCTGACCTACAACTCAATTTGTGTCCATGTCTTTTCTTTCAAGCTGATCTCATTGAGGCCAGGTCCTGAATGCTTTGAGTGTAGTACCCACTTGAGTAAAGGAATCAGGTAAAATGATGGCCAAGCCCTTTGTAGTTCTAACACTGTTAAGGTTAAAAACTCATCTTCCCTGGAATAGAAGGACTTTTTTTTTTAATGATTTTATTTAGTTACTTGAGAAAGAGAGAGTACATGAGTGAGGGGAAGGGCACAGGAACAACCAGACCACCTGCTAAGTGGGGAGCCTGACATGGGGCTTGATCCCAGGATCCTGAGACCATGACCTGAGCCAAAGTCAGACACCTAACCAACTGAGGCACCAAGGCACCCCTGAGATACAAGGACTTTTTGCTGAATATTGGATTGCTCTATATAGAAGGAAAATAATCACATTACTCTATGGAGAATGTATAAAGTATGTTACATGTCTCAAATAAGTGCTACATGAACATCACCTTTGTCCTCTATTTTATTCTATTAAATAAATGTGGAGTACAGCTTTTAACTACAGATAATTATTGTGTTTGGATGCCCAGCTTATGAATAAGAGGAATTGTTTTTGATACTTTAATAATAGAGGAAAGAACCATATTAGAAGTTTTTACCTTTATGCCTTTTTTTCAAAATAAATTTGGATTTTGCAATAGATATTTTACAGTGATGGATATACTTTCCCTCCCCCCATTTTATTTGGTGAGTATCAACAGCTTTTTAACAATCTTAGGAACATGCCAATTGATCTTCTCATTTTATAAATACATATACAATTCTTCGCTCTTAAAAATTAGTTTAGGGCTAAATCATAAGTTTATTTGGTTAACAAACTGTGAACAGAATGACAATATATTTGGAAATGTAAATATACTCCAATAAAAGACACTCTATTGTCATCAGAGAAAAAACTTGATGTTTAAGGCCTAATTAATTAGTGTTCCATCAACAGTTTTTCACACATCTTTTTCACATTTTCTTGAATTATATAATCATTAGTAACACAGTGCTTCGATGAAAAAATAAAAATTCTGCCAGGAATGCAGAAGACAGATGGGACATACTTGTCTGAGTTACTGGTTTCTAAAACTTTATACAGCTGTTCAACCATCAGAGGCAGAGAAGAGATTTCACTCCTATGTCCTCTAAAAATGCATATTTTGGGGCACCTGGGTGGCTCAGTTGGTTAAGCAACTGCCTTCAGCTCACGTCATGATCCCGGAGACCCGGGTCGAGCCCCACATCGGCTCCCTGCTCGGCAGGAAGCCTGCTTCTCCCTCTCTCACTTCCCCTGCTTGTGTTCCCTCTCTGGCTGTGTTTCTCTCTGTCAAATTGATAAAATCTTAAAAAAAATAAAAATAAAAATGCATATTTTTGAAGTGTAGTTATATTCACGGTCATTAGAGTCAGTAAGACTGCGTATTAAGAGACAAAAACTTACTTTGTTATAAGAAAAAGAAAGAGAGAGAATGTCTGCACTGATGAATTTTCTGAAATTGTCTTTGTGATAAAAATGGGTGTGATTAATTAGTTGCTTTTATAAAAGTTTCATTTTGTTCTGAGTAAGTGGGGCCACCCCACAGATCATACAGAGAGCATGCTTAACTGGTTGGGAATATAGGCTTTCTGATGAGACAGAACTAGAGTCATCCCAGACTGAGCCACTTAATTCATCTGAGCCTTCCTTTTGTTAATCATAAAATACCTACTGTGTGGGTTTATTGTATAAAAACACATATAAAGAACTTAGAATATTTACTGCCATATTGAAAGTGCTCAATCAGTAACTATTGCCTCAAATCCTTTTTGTCAAAGAACAAAAGAGGATTAAGATTTTTTTTTAAAGGATATAAGGCACGGAACATTAGTTGTTAATTCTGTGAAATTGAATAATTCATACACTCTTTACTCTTGAAAGAAATGACATAGGAAGTCACTTTTATACTCTATGGCAAACTAAGGTCCTTTGTTATATACTATATAGTGTATAAAATACAGTCATACCACGGAGATAGTACAGGTTCCATTCAAGACCACTACAATAAAGTGAATTTCGCATAAATGAGTCAAATGAATGTTTTGGTTTCTCAATATCTCTAAAAGTTATAGATAAATTTCCACAATACTATAGAGTTTATTAAGTATTCAACAGCATTATGTTTAAAGAAGACAATGTACACACCTTAATTTAAAAAACTATTGATTGCTAAAAAATGTGCACCATTACTTAAGCTTTCAGCAAGTTGTAATCTTTGGTGGAGGGTCTTGCCTTGATGTTGATCAGAGGTGCAGTCATCCAGGCTTTGTTATTCCATTTATAGAGCTCTGGAAGAATAGATCAGCATAATTCCTATTTTTTTAAAAAGGTATTTATTTATTTATTTATTTATTTGAGAAAGAGAGAGAGAGAGAAAGCATACACACATAAATGGGGTGAGGGACAGAAGGAAAGGCAGATAATCCCAAGCATACTAAGATGGAACCTCATGTGGGTCTCTATCTCATGACCCTGAGCTCATGACCTGAGTTAATAACAAGAGTTGGATGCCCAACCAACTGAGCCACCCAGGTGCCCCTATCCAGCAAAATACCTGAGGGACCTAGGATTTCAGAATGGTAAGTGTACATTGGCTTCAACTGAATGCCATCAGCTACACTAACCCCTAACAAGAGAGTTGTTTGTCCTTTGAAGCTTTGAAGCCAGGCATTGACTTCTCTTTTCCAGCTATGAAAATTCCTAAATGGCATCTTCTTCCAACAGAAGGCTGTTTCATCTACACTGAAAATCTGTTGCTTAGTGTAACCACTTGGCTTAATTATCAGCTAGATCTTCTGGAGAGCTTGCTACAGCTTCTACATCAACACCTGCAGCTTCACCTTGCACTTTTCTGTTTTGGAGACAGTTTCTTTCCTTAAAACTCATGAACCAACTTCTCCTAGCTTCCAACTTTTCTTCTACAGCTTCCTCAACTCTCCTAGCCTTTACAGAACTAGAGTTAGGATCTTGATCCAGATTAGGTTCTGACTTGGGTAAAAGTTGTGGCGTTTTGATTTTCTATTCAGATCACTAAAACTTTCCCCATATCAACAATAAGACTGTTTTTCATTCTTATCACTCATATATTCATTAGAATAGCACATTTTTATTTATTTTAAAACCTTGTCTTTTGCATTCAAAACTGTGCCGTTGTAGTTTTTGGCCTAGCTTGGCTTGGATGTGCCTTCCTCACTAGGCTTAATGATTTCTAGCTTTGACTTAAATGAAGGACATCCCACTCTTCCTTTCACTTGAACACTTACAGGTTATTGCAGGGTTACGTATTGGCCTGATTTCCATATCGTTCTGTCTCAGGGAATAGGGAGACCCAAGGAGAAGAAGAGAGATAGGGGAAGGCTGGTCAGTGGAGCAGTAAGAATACACACAACATTCATTGATTAAGTTTTCTGTCTTATCTGGGTGTGGTTTATTGTGCTCTAAAATAATTACAGTAGTGACATCAAAGATCAGTGGTCCCAGATAACCATAACAGATAAAATAATAATAAAAAAATTTGAAATATTTCATGAATCGTCAAAATGTATTGAGAAACCTGAAGTGAGAAAATGCTGTTGAGAAAATGGTGCCAATAGATATGCTCAATGCAGGTGGCCAGATGCATTCAATTTGTAAAAAAAATAATTTATCTGCACTGTGTAATAAAGCAAAAAGCAATAAAATAAGGTACACCTGTATATACTTAAGAAATTCACCATATTTTTCTAGGAACAATATTTCCAGAATAACCAGGAATTTTCCATGATGAATGTTTTATTTTGTTTCCTTTTGCATTAGAGCCTTTATTTATCCTCAGGACAAAGCATATGTTTCACCTGTGGGAATTTTCTTCCTCAAGGTAGTTCTAAAACTTTTGAAATAAGATGTATAGTACTAAATAATCAACTAATCTTTTTTAGTAATTTATTTTATTTTTTCAGGGTTCCAAGATTCATTGTTTATACACCACATTCAGTGCTTCATGTAATATGTGCCCTCCTTAATACCCACTACCAGGCTCACCCATCCCCCCCCTTCTACAACCCTCAGTTATGGAAGTCTCTCATGCTTCATCTCCTCTGATCTACCTCAGTTCACTTTTTTTTTCCTTCTCTTAATGTCCTCCATGTGACTCCTTATGCTCCACAAGTAATTAAAACCATATAATACTTGACTTACTTTGCTTGGCTTATTTCACTCAGCATAATCTCCCCTAGTCCCATCCATGTTGATACAAAAGTTGGGTATTTGTCCTTTCTAATGGAGGCTCAATATTCCATTGTATATATGGACTACATCTTCTTTATCCATTCATCTTTTGTAAGGTATCTTGCACTTTTCACAGTCTGGCAATTGTGGCCATTGCTATGAACACTGGAGTACATGTGGTACTTCTTTTCACTACATCTGTATCTGGGGTAAATACCCAATAGTGCAGTTGCAGGGTCATAGGGTAGCTCTATTTTTATTTTTTTTAAGATTTTACTTATTTGTTTGATAGAAAGAAACACAGCTGTAGAGGGAACACAAGCAGGGAGAGTGAGAGAGGTAGAAGCAGGCTTCTTGCCGAGCAGGGAGCCTGATGCGGGGCTCCATCCTGGGTCTCCAGGATCATTACCTGAGCCGAAGGCAGTCGCTTAACCAACTGAGCCATCCAGGTGCCCTTCTATTTTTGACTTTTAAAGGAATCTTCACACTATTTCCCAAAGTGGTTGCACCAACTTGCATTCCCACCAACGGTGTAAGAGGGTTCCCCTTTGTCCACATCTTTTCCAACATTTGTTGTTTCCTGTCTTGTTAATTTTGGCCATTCTAACTGGTGCAAGGTGGTATCTCAATGTGGTTTTGATTTCGATTTCCCTGGTGGCTAGTGATGATGAACATTTTTTCATGTGTCTGTTTGCCATTTGTATGTCTTCTATGGGGAAGTGTCTGTTCGTGTCTTCTGCCCATTTTTTGATGTGATCATCTTTTTTGGGGGTGTTGAGCTTGAGGAGTTCTTTAGAGATCTGGGATATCAGCCCTTTGTAGTATTATTTGCAAATATCTTCTCCCATTCTGTGGGTTGCCTCTTTGTTTTGTTGACTGTTTCTTTTGCTATGTGGAAGCTTTTTATTTTGATGAAGTTCCAAAAGCTCATGTTTGCTTTTATTTCATTTGTTTTTGGACACATGTCTTGAAAGAAGTTGCTGTGGCTGATGTCAAAGAGAATAATGCCTATGTTCTCTCTAGGATTTTGATAGAATAATCAACTAATCTAAAGCCATATCCCATAATTGTTAAGAGCTCAGATTCTGATGCCACATAGACCTGAATATACATTGTGGTTAACTAAGCCTTTTGTTAGATATCTTACACAAGTTACTTAGTTAAGTTTCAGTTTTCATATTTGGAAAATAGGCATAATAGTAATCTCTCCCTCACATTTTAATGCATGCTTTTTGTTACATCTGGCTTTTGTAGTTAATAAATGTTACAAGTGATGATGAAGAGGAGGAGGATGATATTAATAGAAATATTTAAATGACTTCTGGATTTGTTTTTCCTCTCAAATTGGATTGGAAACAACATATAACACAACAGTTAAGGGATTACTTAAAACTCAGAGGCATGTGTTTTGGGACCTGTTTCAGTGATATCGAGAATGTGGCTTTATTGGAGAGTTAAGATTTCTAAAGAATCCAGAAGCAATGAAAGGAGTTAGAGACTTCAGTGTGGAGAACTAGAGAAAGATACTGACCAACAGAAATTCACAATAAATTCCAGTACATTTCATTGAAATCAGTGAATGGGTATTCTTAATAATCTAAGGCTAATGAATTTTGATAGATCAAAGCCCCAGTAGAGAATAATATGACAACTGTAGTGAGGGAACAGGAATCAGGAGAGAGAGAGAGAGAGATTGAATATTTAATTTCTGTTCTCACTACCCTTCCCCAAATGGGCTTCAAAAAGGATTTGAAAATGATATTCAAATGGCATATTTGATGGTTTTAGGAAACTAAAAACTGAAATGTTAACACATTATATGGAATTTATGCAGTAGGAACTTAGAAAAATAAATGGGCAGATTTTTACAAATTTCATGGACAGATATATTCTTTCTTCATTGCTTTAGAAAAATAGGGCTAAGAGGTCAATCTGAATTAGTTTTGCTGGAGTGTGAATAGTTTTAAAAATATTCACTTTGATTATTTTTAGGATTATGAACAAAAAAAGAAGTATATTACTCATAAGAATACTAACACTAATAATGATAACAATGACACTTAGATAATACTGGGTGCTAGGTCCTGCTATAGAACATTCTTATTAATATTCAGATATTAATGAATGTAATGTTCACATATATTAACTCAAGCACATGGAAGAAATGTAATGAAATAATAATATTAAATAGTCTTCATTTAATTATGCCTACTCAACATAAACAGTACACAAATTGCCTACTTTAACTTATTCTTAAACTCTGTGTACCTTTTTTCTAAACATAGCAAGAAACTTCCTACTTAAATAATCTTCCTATTATATTCATCTCTCTTCACTTCCTGGTGAAGTTCTATGAATATTTCAAGAATACAGCCCAAGTAGTCACTTGATAGAAAGTTCTTATCTATCCTATCCTTTTGTTTCTAATATGAAAAATAGCCTATGTACTCCGTTTAGCTTCCATACTACTTTTTATACCTAACTACAATATAATACACTGTAATTATTTGATTGATTTTCCTTCCCTCTTGGTAGTTCTAGCTTCCACAAATTACATACTGTCTTTGACACACATACAACAATGCTTGAACTTGATTTGTGGGACAATACAATATCAAATTTGTACTGTCTCAAATAAATGAAAAATCAGGCATCAGTTTCCTACTAAAGTACAAACGATCCTACTCCTTTAAAAGTTGAACTCTTTGTATTATTTTTAGGCATTGCAGTGCTCCTTGAATATTTTTGCATTGAAGCTAGCTGACTTCCTAAGGCAGTTTATTCCCTTATCAAATATGCATTGATAAATCATTTTTTTTTCTGTAGGAAGGATTTAGTTTTTGTTTCTCCTAGCTATAGCATTTAACAACAGCAACAACAACAAAAAAATTGTAGTAGCAAATTTTAGAATAGATGGATGCAAAAAGAACAAAAGACCTAAACAGAAGTTGGGTGGAAGAGGATGAGTGCTATACAAATGGTCAATTTATTTATTTATTTTTAAAGATTTTACTTATTTATTTTAGAGATAGAGAGAGGGGGAGTGGGGAGGGCACAGAGATGAGCAAGGAGAGAGGGACAAGCAGGCTCTGTACTGAGTCACTGTCAGAACCTGACATGGGGCTTAATCCCACAATCTCAGGACCCTGAGATATGACCTGAGCTGAAATCAAGAATCAGATGCTTAACCAACTAAGCCAGCAGAGTACTCTACAAATGGTCAATTTAAATATCAGTGGTACTTTGCAATTTTAAGAACTGAGAAGGTTCTACTGCCTGAACTATACTTCAACTTTCAAGACAGAATGGAATGGAGGCACACTAGCGAAGATTCTAGGCAGAAGTAATGAGAGCGAAAACAATAAGCAAAAATAATGATTTGGAATCTACAGTTTTGTTGTTTTTTGTTTGCTTGCTTGCTTTTCATTTGTTTTTGCTGTAACATACATGAACATGCAAAAATTCTCAGGATTCTAGAAATTGTCTTAATTGAGATACTACTAAGGAATTAATGTTAATTAAATATTGGTTCTGAAGTCAATACCTTCCCACAGAAAATCTCTTTCAATTTTGGGGGAGTAGCATTGGAAATAAAGAAATAAAATAATGAAATCCCTTGCCAAAGTGCCTTTGGCATAGATATGACCAGAATTAATGTCTTATTTTGAACTAATTGCTCTTTTAGAATCCACAGAGTCTGAGTAATAATGATTTATGTCAAGTCATTCAAAATCATCATCCTTATCTTCATCCTCATCATCACCAACTGAGTACCTGCCATGTGCTATGAATTTTTATATGGTAGACGGTTTATGTGTACCTCCCCCCAAATTCTTATAAAAATTTTAACAATTCTCCAAGATTAGTGAATAGAGAGGTCTGATACAAAACCTGACTCTTAAAGACTTATTATGGAGATTAAATGAGTTCATATCTTTGCCTTTCTCAGTGTAGTCATGGCATCTGTTATCTGTTATTATTACTCTCCAGAATTATGGATGAATACTGAAGCTCAGAGAACTACAAGTGGAATTTTAAGTGTGAATATGATCTTTTGATGAACAGGATATAAAAGAAGAAATAAAGAAGTATATAAGGAATAAATTTTAAACAACAACCAAACAGGACCATAAACCATGTGGAAAAAGTTAAAGCTCAGGGATTCAAAGTACATATGAACCCCTATGACTGAACTATCTTATAATTAATGACATGAGTTTATGAACAGTGATACAGAGTTTGATGGCAATGCATGAACAACTAGATGAGTTAGACTGTAATAAGTTATCCCAGGCACTTATATCCCAAAGATTTGAAAACTCCATGATTGGTGTGGGCCCCTTTTTCTGAAGGAAAAGGTAAAACAGTTATATATTAATCTTCATATTCATGTTACAAATATAAAGATATAGAGATGACTTTGGGGAGTACTTAGCATAACAATTTGAGCTAGGATGGGGTTTACTGATTATCCAGTATTTCCTACTGTATGGCCCATCAAGAGATAGAGGGAAAGAGGAGTGTTTCATGATTAAAAATATTTTCTATGCAGGATGAGGTTTAAAAGGCATTTAATTCTTCCTGTATTTTGTTTTATGCTTTAGTATTTCTCAGACCTTTTATAAAAATAATGTAAATCACAGTGCTTAGCAAATAGTTAGCAGTCAATAATTATTTGTTCAATGAAACACAAACCACATAAAACAATAATATGAATTATGATTCCCCAAAAGGGGAACTGAAACAAATACTTTTAAAACTAATTTGACCAGGAAATTATTTTTGTATTAGTTTTTCCCATGACCAATATGTAAGGCTATTTTGAGAAATGCTGGTCACATCAAACCTTTTTTTTTTTTTTTAAAGATTTTATTTATTTATTTGACAGAGAGAAACACAGCTAGAGAGGGAACACAAGCAGAGGGACTGAGAGAGGGAGAAGCAGGCTTCCTGCCTAGCAGGATGTCCGATGTGGGGCTCGATCCTGGGTCTCCAGGATCATGACCTGCTGAAAGCAGTCACTTAACCAACTGAGCCACCCAGGTGCCCACACACCAAACCTTTTGATTTGAGCTGAGGTTTAAGGGAAGATGGTGATCTGTTTAAGGTTTCACCTGTACTTAATTTTTCTGGAGGTCTTTCAGTTAACTGAAACAACAACAACTTAATTTTATAATTTAGCTGCCTATGTTTTTAAGTATTTTTTGGTCTAATCAACACCAATGCAGATATTTAAAAAGTGTGACAAGAATCATTCATAACTTCTATTTCCTTTGAAGGATGTCAGTTGTCTGTTGCTAAATAGGTTGACAGCTACTTTTTCTTACTGTGTTATCCAATCTGACAGAACAAATTAAGTGAGATTTTAGGTTGAGTAGCTACTACATAGCTACTTTATCATATCAAACTAGTTACCATGATGAACTACTCATACATTTTACTCCCATACTTAAAACTAAGCAAAATAACACTGACTTGACACACCGGGTTATTGTAAAACACTTTGTAAATATTAAATTCTGATTTGTCAGAGTTCCCAAATTAGAATATAAAATTCAAATCAGCTAATGAAATAGAAAATCTTGAGAGATGAATAAGTTTAGTGAAATATGTCATAATGAAACACTAATTCAAATTCAATCTTTCCTCTTCCACTTTCCTTAAAAGTGTAATTTACCAAGCCCATTAGTAAACTATAACATTGATTTTTCTTCAATTCATTATGTACCTTGCATTTTTAAGTGTTTTTCTCTGTTTATTGTTGAGGAAAATATTCTAAAATATGAGCATTGAATTATTTATGTTGAATTTACTTCTTAGTCATTAGCTGCTTAATATTGTAATTGGTGTCTCTGGTATGATATATATTTAAAGTGTTGTTTCCAGATTTAATTTATGAAATATCCACTTTGATTAGATGACATAGAAGAGGGAAGAAACTTAACTAAGGATTGTAAAATATGTAAAGACACATAGAATATATTCAAATTTTTGTCTATTAAATGAAGGAATGATTTATTTTTCTCAATATCATATATACCATATCAATCAAAATTTAATAACCCTGGAAGTTAAAAGAATTAGAGTCAAGTATAGGCTAATACAATATAAAGATCATGCCCTTCATGATTAAAGTGTTTTGATTTATATCTTAAATTTGATGAATGGGATATATATTTGAGAATGTTAATTGATATTTCTGAAATCAAATTTTCCAATTTGTATAAAATGATTAATATTATATACCCCAAAATCTTACTGTGAGAACTAACATGGATAGTTTATTTATAGTGTCTTGAACTAGGATATAGGAGACATTGAATAATTTTGAGTTTTAGGAATTTTCTCCTTTTTATTGGATCCTTCGTATCCAATGTACTAAAGTAAAGATGACTGCATGATGAACATTGCACACAGAGAATGATAAGAAGCACGATCTGCAGATCACATTTTATGTTCCTTTTCTTTATATTTACATAGATTCGACCATGCCATTCTTTTCTAAATTCTAAGCCTTTTAAGGGTAAGATTGAATCATTTTATATATGAAATATTAAGTTATTCTAAAAACCGCAAGCTTTTTATGAGTTTCTACCCTTTGGATTCTTATCATATTAAAAATTACAGATAAACTCAAACATATGTTGAACACCAACTATGAGCCAAGGATATTTGATGCTTTCTTGTAGGATTTAGCATAAAGCTAGAGGAAGTAACATTTAATTGCAACTTTAGGGGTGCCTGGGTGGTTCAGTAAGTTAAGTGTCTGATTCTTGGTTTTGGCTCAAGTTGTGCCCTCAGCATCCTGGGATGGAGCCCGTGTAGGGTTCCATGCTCTGTTCAGACTCTGCTCATCCCTCTCCCTTCCCCACTTGCCCTCTCTCTCTCTCTCTGTCTCTCTCTCTCTCACGCTCTCAAATAAATAAATAAATATAATCTTTAAAGAAAATAATAAGCTGCAACTTTAAGAAAAAGAGGAAAGTTTTTCATCTACAAGAATTTAAGGGAGTTATTTTTAGGTAAAGGGAATTAATTTGAGTGGGAAGTAAAGAACAAATAGTTAAAGATAGCTCTTATGTGTCTAGATTTTGTAGCTAGATGTGTAGGTGCTAGGTGCCATTTATTGCAATACATGTTGTAGGGAGCTTGACATTTGGCAGAAAAAAATGTAATTTTGGACACTTTAGATTGTGAAAAATCTCAGAAAACAGGCCGTCCTTAGCTAAATTGTATTTAATTAATACTAGGAGCCTAGAGAGAAAATACTAATTGAGTAGAATAATTACAGCATAAAATAAGTGCTGAGAAATCTGACATTTAATGAGAAGTGTAGAAGAAGAAAGTGAAAAAAAAAGTGGACAGAAAAGTAATTGTTAAGTCAAGAGAGACTGTGATGCCACAGACATCAAATACTCATAAGGAGAAAGAGGTGGCTGGTCATCACATAGGCTGCAGAGAACTCGAGTGTCACTGAAGTTGAAGTGTCTATTGGAATTTTCAACATGTAAATCATTGGCTCTAACATAATAATTTTGATGAACTATGCAATGCAGGATCCATGTTGATCAATTTAACAGTGTTCATAATAACAAAAGAGAACTTGAGGGCATTGTACTAAATGAAATACATCCAACAGAGAAAGACAGATACTATATGATATCACTTCTATGTAGAATCTAAAAAAGCTGACCTCAGAAACAGACTAGAATGGTGGTTAACAGGAGTTGGAGGTCGGAGGAAAGAGATGTTGGTCAGTGTACAAACTTCCAGCTATAAAACGAGTGAGTTCTGGGCCTCAAATGTACAGCATGGTAATAATAGTTAATGATACTGTATTATGTACTAGAAAGTTACGAAGGGAGTAGATCTGAAAATGTTCTCACCACAAAAAAAAAAAAAAGAAAAAGAAAAAAGAAATGGTAATTATGTGATGTGATGCAGGTGCTAACTAACACTATGGTAACAATGATATTATAATATATAAGTGTATTAAATGCTTGAAGACATGTCACAGCACATTAAGAGGTAAATCAAGATAAGTTTTGTAAGCTGGCATAAAGTGATCGTTATTAAGCTTTGAGAAAAGAACAATGTGGAATTTAATTTAGCGGTATTGTAAATGTAGCTATAAAATAGGATGCTGGTAAGAAGTTATAAAAAATAAAATATATTAAATACATAATTCAATTATAGTAATTTGAGTGTAACTTGCATATAAAGCAAATCAAAACCAGTAATTGGAGAGTACTTAAAGGAAGCAATGATATGTCAATTTTTTTTTAAATATTTTATTTATTTATTTGACAGAGAGAAACACAGCCAGAGAGGGAACACAAGCAGGGGGAGTGAGAGAGGGAGAAGCAGGCTTCCCGCCGAGCAGCGAGCCCGATGTGGGGCTTGATCCCGGGTCTCCAGGATCATGACCTGAGCCGAAGGCAGTCGCTTAACCAACTGAGCCACTCAGGTGCCCCCGATATGTCAATTTTTTAACATTAAATTGAACCCAGAAAAGAGATAAGCTTATAATTTGAGAAACATAAGTTCATACATATAATCTTTGACAGAAGTAGACAACAATAATACATATTACTTTGAAGTAAAAAAGTATTCTAATTAAGATGTCAAGAAGATCAAGCCAGTATTACACATTCTTAGGAATTACTCAATTCAATCACTGAGAAGGAATGATTGAACAGATTTCTTGGGCCTAGTAATGAAGTGAGCACTAAGGGATGGGGAATACATGTAAGATCTTGCTGTTCTGTATGAGTTCACAGTTTGTAGGACCCCATGAAATAGTAGCAGCAGAGGAGAAAAAAAAAGAAAAGAAAGAAAGAAATACAATTTTGAATAAGTAATCAAATTTATAAATACAGAACAGACAATACAAAGTATAAAAAAATATGAAATACACAAAAATATTGAGGGTGGTTTCCTTTTGTTGTGGACCCCCATAGAGACTTAAAATTGTGTTTTCTTGTGCATATTCCAGTCTCTTTATTCACTGAGATTATTATGTTTTTCATTTTAACTTTTTTAGAGATGGCTAGAAAGTGAGAGGGAGGAGCAGAAGGAGAGGGAGAAAGAGAATCGTAAGTGGGCTCCATGCCCAGAGTGGAGCCCAACATGGCTTGATCTCATAACACAGACCATGACCTGAGCCATCTCAAGAGTTGCACACAACCAGCTGAGTTACCCAGGTACTCCTCACTGAGATTATTATTCTTTGTCATTTCTTTTTTTATTTTTTTTAATTTTTATTAACTTATTATTTCTGTAACCCAGTGAGATTATTTTTATAAATACATGTGATTATTACAAATAACAACACTAGCAAAATATAAAACTTAACTAAATTATAAAACTCAAAATTCCACCAGACTACAGAGGACCAAAGTCAAGGTTAAATAAAACCCAATATTATTATTTGCTAATATCCAGCAGTGATTGGAAACTGGCTGGTTTTGGATGTCCTATTTAGTGGGAAGTACCTTCCTCTAAAAACACTGAATTCCCTTGGATCTCAACAATGTGCTCAGCATGTAAAAGAGTTATCCCATATATCTCTATTTCTATCTCTATCATCTATCTATCATCTATCATCTATCTAACCTAACTATCTATCATCATCTATCATCATCTATCTATCATCTATCTCTGCAACCATCTTTAGAGAGGGAGGAAAATAGTGTCTTATTTTAAAGTAAGTATAAGATACATACATATTTTAATAATGTTTTTATCCTTCCAGATAGATGACTTTTTTTGCCATTAAAAATATTGTGATGAGTAAGTGAAGTAGTTAATAAAATTGGCTTCTGAAAATGTACACTTAGAACTTTGGTTCGAAGAAATGTCATCAGCGAAGGTTTCCTCCTTCTGTCTTATCTCACATGTGCTTCCTTTTTTTTTTTTTAATATAAGTACCTCTAGACGTAATATAATAATCTCTATAATAAATGCAATAAAGTCCACTTTGTTCCTAAAAGCACAGTTCTTTTCACAGCCTAAACAAAATAAATGCCTTATGGTACATTTCTGTGGAAAATTTATACTCCATAATTAATCTATAATAGATGTTCTGGTTGGCTCTCAGAATGAGGGGGTACAAATTTTGAATAAATGCTAGATACTGAGGGTCACTGAATTGAATTTTTGCTTAAGGAGAAATGAACAAAAAATACATCACTTACATACAACAAGAATGTAATGGAAAGAGATAGGAGTCAAAGAGAAAATCTGCTGGAAATTCCCTAGTGTCATTTTTTTCTCTATGATTGATATGGATGTTTTGTGTTTCTTTCTGTTTCTTCTCAGAATTTTATCAGTGACTATCTTTACATTTTCCATAAAAGCAAGCTTAAGTCTTCTATTTTCTTTGTCAAAATAGTTGGAAGCATTCTTTTCTTTCCCCCTGCTAGTATTCCACATACTGTCTAGAAGCAATTCCCATCAGCTCTTTCTTGTGAATATATCCTGAATCTGGCCACTCCTCACTATGTTCACTCTTCTGCACCTGGTCCCAGGCACCTTTATCTTTAGTGGATTATTACTAAAGACTTAAGTCGAAATAGCCTTGAGGGTGCCTGGCTGACTCCCTGGTTGGGGGATATGCAACTCTTGATCTCAGGATTGTGAGATCAAGCCCCACATTAGGTGCAGAGATTACTTAAAAATAAAATATTAAAAACAAACACAAAACCAAAATGGTCTTAACATCCCTTCAGTTTAACTAAACTTTAGATAGGCTTTCTCCTAATTACAGACATCTTAATTCCCTTTCTTAGAGCATTTACCTAAAAAACAAAAACAAAAACAAAACCCTTTCATTTAATTTGCCTCTCTACAACCTAGAAATGTCTTTCTCAAGGACATGATAGCCCTACTCATCTCTCTGTACTAGAATCATCCAGAAAGACAGAACTTCCATCTCTCAGTTTCTGTGAGGGAGTAGGAGCCTCACTTCCATCGTCACCAGATAGCAAATACAAAGGACCTAATCACAATGACTGATCTCCCCTTTAATTCCTCTGATCACTTTTCTACCACCCTGGTCCAGATAAAACTTTCCTTCCTTTTGTTTCACTGTAGTTGAATTCAATCATTCTCCTATTGCAGTAGGATTGATCCCTATTGGAACAGTCTTGAATAAATTTTCCAATGCCTATTTCATACATGCAGTGCAACTTAATAAATAAATAAGTAAATAAGAAGCAAGTAAATAAACAAACAAACAAACAAATAAAAACAATATTCCTTATAAAATAGCCTTATTCCACTTATTGGCAACTCCTCTCCTTACCATCTTGCTTTATTTTTCTGTGCAGTACTTATCAGTTATGATATGCAGTATATGTATGTTTAGTATACATCTACTCCCCATAAGAATATATAACTGCTTCTTTTTGTGTAATATTATTTCCACAGTTCTTTGAAGAGTTATCTAGATCACAGTAACCACTCAATGAAAATTAATGAAAATACTGGGGTTTTTTCTAATTATTTTTTTGAACGAAAGTGTTAAATTACCTACTTTATTTCTACTTAACTCTGGAATTTAAGGAAAGGACTTTTATAACTTGTTACATGAGTTGCTACAGAAAGTATATTTTATGTTTCATTCTGTTTCCCTTTTTTTATCAGCAGTCAGAACTAATACAATCTACAGAGTCAACTAACAAAGGGAATGGTTTCTGTGTTGAGGCTTTTGGAATAACATATAAAACATTTTAGTGAATATGAAAATGGAACATAGGGGCGCCTGGTTGGCTCAGTTGGTTAAGCGACTGCCTTTGGCTCAAAAAGAATAAAAAAAAAAAAAAATCTTGAAAATGGGGTAGGACATTCATAATTAAACAAAATAAAGTGCTATTTTTTATATAAAATCCCGGAGACCCAGGATCGAGTCCCACATCAGGCTCCCTGCTCGGCAGGAAGCCTGCTTCTCCCTCTCTCACTCCCCCTGCTTGTGTTCCCTCTCTCACTGTGTTTCTCGTTATCAAATAAATAAAATCTTAAAAAAAACAATGGAACATAGATTGGTTTTTAAGTGTTTAAAGTATAGATTGTAGAAAAAAAGAAAAATTAAAGTAATTTCATAACTATAAAATCTTTCTACACATTATATTACCTACTCTTAAAAAAAAACCCAGCATATAAAACCCCTACATATAAAACATATGAAGAAATTAAACCTTTTAGTACAACTTGTTTGTTTTAATTTTATAGATATGTTGATTACAACATTTGATTGATTTTCGTCTTTAATCTGACCACCAGAAAACAAGAGCAATTAGCCAATCTCTAGCAAAGGAGATGTATTTCTCTAAAGTAATTTTATTCTAGCTTTTTAAAAAAAATGCTTTCAATCTCTTTTCTCTTTGAAAATGGGGTAGGGGCGCCTGGGTGGCTCAGTTGGTTAAGCGACTGCCTTCGGCTCAGGTCATGATCCCGGAGACCCAGGATCGAGCCCCACATCGGGCTGCCTGCTCGGCAGGAAGCCTGCTTCTCCCTCTCTCACTCCCCCTCCTTGTGTTCCCTCTCTCGCTGTGTTTCTCTCTGTCAAATAAAAAAAAAAAAAAAAAAATCTTGAAAATGGGGTAGGACATTCATAATTAAACAAAATAAAGTGCTATTTTTTATATAAAACTTACTTGCTCTCAAAATTATTAAAAATACATTTAATTAGTTCTATCTACATAATATTTTTTGTGATTTTAGCTAGTGAGGAGGATGGTTTATGTGTCTTTTTCAGTGTGGTGTTTTTCCTGTGCTTTTTAAGCTAGGGAATGCTGCAGTATGTTGGTAGTATATCAAACCAAAGATAAAAAAAAGGCCATCTGTTCAAGAAGAGAATGTTAATGTATTATATGTAAAAGAAAACTAAAGCAAAATAAAAGAAAGACAATTAAGTAATTCCACTGGAAATTTGATTAAAATAAACGTAATTTTTTTGTGGGAATAAAATTCTAAAGTCGCAAAAATTGTTAGTCTAAAACATAATAAAAGAAAATTTACTTCCTCATTCAGATGGGCTTATCTTTTCCTCTCTGTATAGTATGGCTGGTAGAATTGTTTTCTACTATTGTCGGTTATCTATCATAGAGAATATTCTAATTAGTTCCCTCCATCTAACCGGAAAAATATGGCAGAGCCTACTCCCTACTGCATTAAGGAATATTTCAGCAATTACAGTTAAGAATGTAGTGATAATTAACTTACAAATTTTGTGGTGATCATGGCAGCTCAATATGAAAATACTGGGTTTCCAATAAGTGAGGAATCTGAGAAAATGTAGCTTTGTCATTCCTGAGAAAAGATATGAATTTTATTCTCATTTATCTCCAAAGAAGACTATCAGTATTCTATAATTTAATCAATGGCTCCCTGACAATGAATACCTGAAAATAAAAACTACTCTGGAAATAGCAATAGTCGCTTTTTAAGGAAATCTCACAAATACAGAGAAGAGTGATAGGTTCTCCCCATCCCCCCCACCAAGGAAGGATGACTTAAGTTTATAAGCTCTTGAACTTGAACATTATCTTCAGAAACTATTCAGTCATTGAGTTCAACAACTGGCTGAGATCAGTACTACATAGTAATTAAGGAATCATTTTGGTCTTTTTGTAAATACCTTGAAATAAAATATTTTATTGTAAATTCTCTAAAAAGATGATAGACACAGGTATCACAGTCAGCCTTCATACAGAGGTGTTTGTTGGGGCAGAAGAATATTCCATCTTTACCAATGTTACTAAATGTGCTTTTATGTCACAGTGGTGCCAAAGCGATTATTCAAGATGATGATTTTGTCTGATTTTATGTTTGGTCCAGTATAGCTTTGTTCAGTTCTATTGCACTCTCTTCTAGATATGTTACAACCTAGTTATTGTAAATACTGCACTGCTGTGTTATTCAGAATTTTATTGAACTGCAGAACCCTATCCTTCTTTTATGAATAATAACACATATTTTGGAAGACTCAAGAATGACAAATGAAATTTTTAGTTGTGGTCTTTAAAATTAGTTTGTATTACTTATTATTGCATTACCTTCTGCACACTATATACACTGGGAACCTGTTATGGGAATGGAGTATTTTCATTGTTTCATAGCTAGTTGGTTTCCATTCCTTCTGACCCACCCGGGTTTCAACTGAAGTATGCAGTCTTTCTGAATTTTAACACACATAACAGGTAGAATATTTAAAAGAAAACAACAAAAAATCCACAAAATAACAGAATATGACAACTCTGTACTAATTTCCTAGGTACATATGAGCATTTGCTCTATGCTACACGCAGAGCAGAAAACTCTGGAGTCCTACTTCTCTTTCTCTTATGGGGGGTAGAAGACTCATGTGGGATATGGTGTTAAGAATCTCAGTGGATTGGATGGGAGAGCCTGGTGGTGGGTACTGGGGACACCTAAAGCGGGGAGCACTGGGTGTGGGGAATGGGGAATGAATCTTGAAACACTGGAAAAAAAAATTTAGTAACAATAAAAAAAAAAAAAAAAAAAAAAAAAAAAAAAAAAAAAAAAAAAAAAAAAAAAAAAAAAAAAAAAAAAAAAAAAAAAAAAAGAATCTCAGTGGATTGTCTCTCCATTTTCTAGGCCCCAATTAATATGCTCCAAGAGTAATGTTAACCTGGTTGTATCATCGAATTCCACTTGAGGAATGATGTGAAATATTGTTCAATATGGAAAGTGAGTTTTTAAAAGGTCTAAAGCACCTAAATGAGGTACAGTATTAGCTCTAGTTCCTCAGGACTTTTACCTTATTTTATATACCCCGTGATACTTAGACTAGATTTCTTTTGGCTATTCCAACAGATAGTGCCACTTAATGGCCCTGGGAAAGACATAACCTTTGACTATCTGAAAGCAGGGCTCTCTGGATACTATTTTAGAAAAGAATATTCTTTATTGCTTGTTAAAGTTACAGGCACAGAGCAAGCTCCATCTACTTCTGTGTCTGCCTTCAACTACTGCCATCTCTAGGTTTGCCAAAGAGCACAGTCCTCAATGATGGTGACTTCTCCGAATACCACATCTTCCATCTCTAAGTCAAAGTTTGTTCTTTCTCCATTTTGCTTCTGTGTCATTCTCTGGTCCTCTCTATCCTAGTATTTACAATTGAGGTATTCTCTACTAATCTATTCTAATTCCCAAGGGGGAACAAGAGGGTGTGCTTTGTTTCAGCTGTATTTTTTTTTTAAGATTTTATTTATTTGACAGCGAGAAACACAGCGAGAGAGGGAACACAAGCAGGGGGAGTGAGAGAGGGAGAAGCAGGCTTCCCACCGAGCAGGGAGCCCAATGTGGGGCTCGATTCCGGGTCTCCGGGATCATGACCTGAGCCGAAGGCAATCGCTTAACCAACTGAGCCACCCAGGCGCCGCCTCAGCTGTATTTTTAATCTCTGTACCACTAGTACTACATGCATAATATGTAGGTAAATATCTGTTTAGCAAATCTCCATTAAATAAATTAAAATTAAAAAAATACATGACAACTTTTCTACTAAGGCCAAAACATAAACTCTGCACATGACACTATAAAACTGGGTGAATTTTCATTCCATTTTTGAAGAAATAACCTCCCTTTACTTTTCATCAAATTAAAGTTTCCATTCAATACTAAATTTTCTTTGTTTAAAATTAGAGCATTCTTATCTTACTGAAATTAAAATGCATTATAATCAAGAAAGATGTAACTATCCTCTAAGAGCTCTGACAACAGGTCCCATGAGCTCTATAGTAAAAAGGCATAATTGAATTAGTTTGTGATAAGTATAAATTTTGTTCATGGACTCATATCATGAAAAATAAGAACAGAAAGAATAAAGAGGGACAGAGGAAAGATGGAAGGAAGGAAAGAACAGATAGAAGGAAGGGATGAAGGGAAGAAGGGAGGGAGGCAGACAGAAAGTGAGAGGGAGGAAGGAAAAGAAAAAGGAATAAAAAGTTTGAATGCCAGAAAGAGCACTGCACTAAATTCAGGAAAGCACATGGGCAATGTACGTGAAGTGCAGGTGCACCGTATCCTCCTAGATGAGACTTTCAGTAATAACAGTTCTTTTTTTCTCCCCTCCTTCATTTTATCATCAGTGTCGTGCCCATAACAATAACCAGTTGGACAAATTCACAAATTTATCATTTTGACATGCAATTTTCTGGATCCCTTTTGCAAAGTCATGCTTAAGTTGTGAAGGTATTTCAGTATGAGAATAAATTAATTATGATGTCATACAGATATTTATGTTGAATTATGTTTTCCCTCTTTTAAATCTGGTGTCCTAAATTTTCTATGGGGTTTGTATACACTTTACATGATAGTAATCATAATGATTAAAATAAATGCAGGCCACAGAAGATGATACACTTAGACTACAAAATTAAAGTGAGAAACAGCTATCCATCTTTGTGAGCATGCTAGCTATTTCATAAAATAGTAAAGCATATTAAATAAATGATGCTTTAGATTCATTGTATTTTAAGGTTTATCTGGTATCACTTCAAAGTTACAGAAACATAAAAAGGATACAAACAGTTCCGTATGTTCTTTACCAGGACTGAAAATTATTTATTGGGCCAGTGTAGAGATGGGACCTCTAAGGAAGAAATCACAATTAAATAACGTCATAAGGATGGGGCCTTGCTATAACAGGACTAGTGTCTTTATGAAAAGAGACAAAAAAGAGAAAACTTCTGTTCTCTCTACCCTGTAACCCCCCTCCCCGCCAACCTGTGCATGTTCAGAGAAGCCCTGTGAGCACACAGTGAGACTGCGGTCACCTACAAGCCAAGCAGGGAGGCTCTAGAACAAATTTAAGTTGCTCACCCCTTATGCTTGGATTTCCTAGCTTCCAGAATGATGAGAAATCAATTTCTGTTATTTAAATTTCTGTTACTCAATTTCTGTTAATTAAACCACCCTCTCTGTGGAATTTTGTCATGTAAGCCCAAGCAGATGAACAGAGGAATATGTATTATCTTTTTTTTATAAAGTCTTTATATTTATTTATTTGACAGAGAGAGAGATCACAAGTAGGCAGAGAGGCAGGCAGAGAGAGAGGAGGAAGCAGGCTCCCTGCCGAGTAGAGAGCACGATACGGGCCTTGATCCCAGGACCCTGAGATTATGACCTGAGCTAAAAGCAGAGGCTTTAACCCACTGAACCACCCAGGCTCCCAGGAATATGTATTAACTTGAATTTCAGCATTAAAACAAAACTTGGGGTGGAAGGCCTGTCCTCTCTTCATGGAGTAGTGAAGACAAGTGACAAGGTGAGCAGCTTATCTAGGTGAGGATCACCACCATGGATGGTCTCTCTTTTCTTTCTCTCTCTTCTCTTCTCTTCTCTTCTCTTCTCTTCTCTTCTCTTCTCTTCTCTTCTCTTCTCTTCTCTTCTCTTCTCTTCTCTTCTCTTCTCCTCTCCTCTCCTCTCCTCTCCTCTCCTCTCCTCTCCTCTCCTCTCCTCTTCTCTTCT